>CANNZV010000956.1:196230-295350 GCA_947561585.1 Caprella mutica
CCACAAACCCAGATTTTTGTACAGAAATAGGATTTGGGCGCAGCAAATAACATGGGAAACATAGGAATTATATAGGAGATAATAGGACTTGGGCGCAGGCCAGTCTGAAAAGTACAGCAGGATTTGTGGATTAATCCTGCGCCCAAGTCCTATTTAATTTAATAATTCCTATGTTCCAATGTTATTTGCTGCTCCCAAATCACAATTTCTGTAAAAATCCTGAGCCAAGTAAAATAGTATGTCTCATAAACTCTCCATTTGTCTCTCCAGCTCTCTCCAAAATTCAACAAATTCTCTCCAAAATGATCAAATTTTCATAAATTCTCTCCAAAATAACATTGTAGCATAGAAGAAAAATAGATAAAACTCGCCATTTGCAATTGAAAGGCTCAAAATAACTGTCACAAACTCGCCATTAAAATGGCGAGTTTGGACATGCTTTATTACTTGGATCCTGAGGAGACCTTCTTTTCAGACTGGGGCAAAGGATTACCTAATCCACAAATCCTGCTCTACTTTTCAGACTGCCTGAGACTGGTAGCATAGGAGAAAATTAGATATTTCTAACCATTTGCAATTGAAGGGCTCAAAATGACTGTCACAAACTCGCAATTAAAATGGCGAGTTTGGACATGCTTTTTTACCTGGTATAAATTTATTATTTTATGTTTTTAATGAGTGTTCTGAAGCTATGACATTTCTGTTGTCAGAGGTCGCAGTTAGTTAGAGGACCGCAATTAGCCTGCTTAACCCTAGTCTACTTTACTGGTACTACCTACCATAGTACCAATAATATCCTGATTCCTTAACAACCTAGGTCCTAGTCCTACTCCTATCCCAGTAGCCTGTAGCCCTAGGTATATCGTATATCACATCACGTAAATAAATTCAGATTTTACAAATCGTTCATGCCTAAATTACCATCAATCACTAAAACACAAAAATAAACACAAGTAATTAGCTATCAATCTCATTCGGGGAGCTGCTTACAACACCACACGTCTGCTGCCAGTGCTTGGAAGAAGTTGAAAAATAGTTTTTTCTTCTCAATTGTGACTATTAACTAAAACTCGGAATAAAGACTGACTCAAGAATCTTATTTTAAAGTTACTTATGAATACAGGAAGGAAGTTAGAACTATTTACCGAATGGGGGCTTATTTTTACCCAAATGGAGACATTAATGTAGTACCGAATGTAAAAGTTTAGTTCTATAATATCTATCTACACTGAATAATACAAGAAAATACAGTTATTGAATATATAGTATAGTATCTGATGTTATTATCTCTTCCTATACCTACCTCGACTCATTTGGTACCATGTTCGAATGTTACTGAATTCAAAAATAATTCGGTACCATTCAAAAATAGCTTGAATGGACGATACCTAATAGAGGAATGAAGCAGGAAAATAACATCATATGTGCTAATATTCAACAACTGTATTTTCTTGTGCAAATTGTTCAGTGATTGATATATTAAATTATAGAACTAATCCTATACATTTGTTATTATATCTACGTGCCTTCATTCGGTTAAAAATGAACCTTCATTCTGTACAATTCGTTAAATAGTTCTACCCGCCTTCAGTAAATAATAAGCATATAGACCTATAGGAAATATATGCTATATAAATTAATGTTGAAAAGTTATAACTGAATGGAGATGGCTAAGTATTAATTAATTAATTTATAAATACCCCTGCAAACAACGGTCTGTCTATTCGATGGAATTAACATCGATTCGATATCAAAGCAATCGAAAAGAAATCGAATCGATAGACGTTGTTTATAGGGACGTTTTTATTATTGTTCATATTGTATGAATTCTTATACATACTAACATTGAAGGTAAACTTGCTATTTTCTACTACAACTTTGTACAAAAAGAATTCTAATGTCTAAATTTTCTAGGTGGGTAGAATTACTTCCAAAATATATGGAAGAAAGACATAAAAGAATAAAATTAGTTATTTTATTTATTGTTAAAATATTAAGACATAAAGACATACCCCATAATGTATTCTAATTACATTATATATATCTATTTAAATTGAAAGACAAATTGAAAATAAATCACTTACAGTAATTCGCAAATAAAAAGACCAAACATTTAAAATGATAACCATCGGTTAAAATTACGGAGAGCAAACAATAAAGAAAATGAACATATAAGCATCAGCAAATCGCTCAGTTAAGTACTTAATTATACGTGTATAATGAATAATAGTTCATAATATTAATAGTTGCGTGAGTTTAATGTTCAAATATATACTTACATGTATGTATAATATCTATAATTGGGATGTTGATTAGGCATAACTAGTTCCTAGTAATTCATTCTGTGTAAGGAGTATCTTGGTACAGGGTGGCTTAAGAAGATATGTAACCACACAAGGTAAAAATAGATATTAAATCAAACTAGAATGATAATAAGAAAATAATTACGGAATCATTTAATAGTATATTCAGAACCAAAGTAACGTATCAAATTCTGAAATGGCCGCCTCTTGCTTTGATATGTATAACATAGGTACCTAATCTGATTCGGTTAACCTTAACTTCTAAAATATCAGAAAAAAAAGAAAAAAAAAGAAATATCAGGAACATTATTAGGTAGCTCTATGGTGACCAAAAACTAAAAATATTAAATGGGTTAATAATAATTCTGAAATTATGGGTAAATATTTTTGGGTCGTTTGTAGATACCTGGATATTGCAAAGTTAAGTTTCTCAAGTTCTATAGGTAGGTGTCTAACTGCGTACCTACCTAGTAGGTACTCAGTCTTTTTAATTTGTAGCCTGATTGGGATAATTACCTTGCTAGCTATCATTTGTGAAATTGATATAAGGTACGTTACTTATTTAAATTCTGTTCGACCTGATTGTAAATACTGTAATATAAAATTGAGTCACATAACAGCTTCTCATTTTCCTGTTACATTTCAAAGTCTAATTATATATTTACCTAGGTCTTCTGTACACAAGTACAATATAAGTTATTCAAACAGTTTTAAGGTATCTTCGTATATTTATGTATGACTAATAACTTGTAATTAACTCAATTAGATGCTAAGTAACAAGAATATTTAATAGTAAAGAATTTGCCGCATTCTACTTTTCTTTGATGTGTATGAATGGGGGAATTATGTAAATTGGTAGATATAGAACTTTCATACTATTAAATACGATATTGTCATTCTCATGAATAAAGATAAAGAATGGAATACTGTTTTCAGCTAATTATTATTTGGGGAAATTGAAAGACTAAAGGGCCGTACTCACGTAGGTTTTTTAAGTTTTTCCACCAGACTTTCTGCTAAGCGATATAGTTGTAATTTTATTTTAGTTGGTATCCATGATACCTTCAGAGTCTACGGAAAATTCGTCCTCAGAAAATTCCATTAAACATTATCCATTAAACACGAAGTAGTAATTAATTTAAATGTAAGAAACAATGCACAATTTATGATATTTAATAAAACATTAAGATTGATAGAAATATAATAATGTAATGAATTCAATTTAAAATTTGAAAAACATTAGGTATACGTTATATATAAATATAAAGAGATATAGTCCACCTAAGGTTAGGTTAGCGGTACGGTTGTGGGGGTTTGGGGGAGGGCTTATCCCTCATCCCCGACCAGGTTTGATAGTGTAACAAAATGTATATTTTATCTTTTTTTACTGTAAAATAAGTACATTATTTGGGTTGTGTTTTCGGTGGAAAGACTTAGAACCCCGTATGAAAAAGATTTTTTTATTTTTGACAACTACACACAGAGAAAGGATGAGATGAATCAAATAAAATCTGATTTGTTTTGACTTTTATAGATAATTTGATTTTGCCCCTACCTACGTGGTGAGTTGCAGGTATTACTTTAAAAAATGGTTAAATTGACGTTGGTTAAAGCAAAACAGTCGTTTTGACTCACTCCTAAACTAAAAAAAAGTAGTGCCAACTCTCAGTGTAGGATTATTTACCGAATGGAACCTAATGGAATACCGAATGGAGTCCTACCCTTGATCCTATCCACCTCTATTCGGGGAAAAATAACTTCCACTCGGTTCCATTCGGTAAATAGTTCCATGACTATTTACCAAATGGAACCGAATAGAAGTTAGATTAGATTCCATTAGGCTCCATCAGGTTCCATTAAGTTCCATAATGTTCCATTAGGTTCCATCAGGTTCCATTCGGTAAATAGTCCTACCGCAACTCTCATAATAAGTTAGTATATACACCAGATACATTGGATTAACAGTCTTTGTGAGTTACTACAATACACTCTGTAATAGTTGTTTAAACATACGTTAAAGTTCTCAAAAAAGTAACTTTTAACTCTCATAGTACGTTGTTTCAATCCATAAAATGAATTGAATTAACTAATGTTTGATGACACACCACGTCATAGTTGTTTTAACACACATGAAAGAATGAATATAGTCCAACCAACTCACGTAATAAATTGATTCAAAGCATAAATTGATGATATGGGTTGTACTTTTTCTCTCTGTGTAATGCTTATGTTTTGCATAGCTGAAAAAGTTCAGCTATTCAATTAGAATATTTGACTACGTTATTTTTTTTTCATTTTTAATTATATAACATAATATATTAGCTGCATAGAACGAATTTTTCATCAACAGTTATATTTGTTGAATGTGTTGTTTTCATCTAACCAGATTTTAAACGACTGCAATTATCTCTTACATATACATTGTTACCACTCAAAAATGTCTTTCTTTTTATTCATAAATTAAGAAAACGGACAAATTTTCCGTGGACGAATTTTCCATGGTCGAATTTTCCGTAGATGAATTTTCCGTGGACGAATTTTACATGAACGAATTTTCCTAGCACCCTTCAGATATCATGGATACCAACTAAAATAAATAATAACTATATCGTTTTTTTCTTACATTCTCGTGGAAAAAGTAGGAGGAGCTTAGTAAAAAGTCTGGTGGAAAGACTTAAAAACCCTACGTGTGTACTCTCCCTTAAGAATTTAGATATATTCTCTATCTTCTTGCGAGCAAAAATAGCCTAGCTAGACTCCAAAGTATTTCGAAAGCATATAAAAGAGGAAACAAAATAGAAAAAAAATAGAAAAAATTTTAGGTTTACTGATAAAAATAAAATTCGTTCTCACTCAAATCATTTATCTCATAATGCACATCGCTTCTTTTCAATTACTATTTTATTTTCATCAATCATATGACTTCACCATTTACAGGCGAGTTTTCTGGGCGACTTAGTGCTACGGTCCAGAAATCTACTGGACCGAATCTCAAGAGTTAGGTATGTTTGTCTGATAAATATTGTGTTTTTCATTGAATTACCATCAATAATTATACATGAATTTGCTAATTATGTATTCATGAAATTTACAGATTTATAATCAATACTTTGGAAAGATACTACAGCAATTCTTGGTTTACTTTTAAATTATTTGTGTCAAGTGATATGAAAGAATACAGTTTTGTGTTGATGGTTTGCTTCATGATTGTTACCTAGCTAGGACCTTCAATTTTATGTGGATAGTTTAAAATGATGGAATTGTCAATAGATTTTATATATATTTATATCAGATTTTAAGTGCTGTTGTTGTCTCACTAGTTCATTGTCCCAATTTTGGTTCAGATTCCATGTGCCCTGGTTGTCTCACTGGTGCATTGCTCAGCTGCAGTCATCTTTGGGTTGTCCGCAGTGTGTCTGCCTCAACTGACATCCAACACTGGATTGCAGTTGGATTAAACGGAGGCAGCACTCTTTGGTACGTTTTAGATGTCTTTATCCCACGCATTACTCATAACCAATTACTCAATATATAAAGCTTAACCCCATAACACGATCATTCGTTTCATTCTGAAAAGCTTAAACTCTCTGGGAATGTCTTCAAATACATACATAGATGAAAATAATCAAGAATTTCAATCTGACATAAGCTCCATGATTTTAATCAAATCTTCTCTCAGCGAGTCTAGTTCATCTTGGTGCAGTTCTTGGCGGTCTGATCAGCAGCCCAATGATGGTGAAGCTGGGCTAACGCAAGACCATGCTGGTAGCCCTGCCATTCTCCGTGCTGTCGTGGGTTGCCCTGAGTCTCGTCAATTCAGTAAGTGTGTTACTGTGGGTGAGGTTCGCCCAAGGAGTCATTGCAGCGATACTAATGGGACCAGCAGTCAGTTACGTGGTGGAGGTGTCACACCGGTATATTAGAGGCAGTATGACAGGTAACAAACAACTCTATTCTAGAAGTTATTCGATCATGAACATAAATGAGCTAGAGATTTTTATTCAGAAAGAAGTTCCCAGTATATTACAAATAAGATACTCTCGAAAATTTGGGTCCCCAAACTGCAGAGCTCAGAAAATTGAGTATAAATAATCAAGTATTTAACGTAAAAAGAAATACAAAGTGGGAAATTTGATGAATACATATTCACAGCTACATATTACAAAAAGCTAAATATATTTACATAGCTAAGAATTTCTGCACATACTGTATGACTAACATTATATTTAATACTCTATTCAAGGTATTCTGGATCTAATTCGTCAGCTTGGGTACGTAGTGGTGTTCTCAGTAGGCAGTATAGGAATATCTTGGAGAGTCACTGCAATTATGTGCGGGACAGTCACGTCTTTGATACCTTTTGTGGCTTTGCTCTTCTTTCCGGATTCGCCAAGGTATATAAACTAAAAATAATTGGAAATGAATTATATCGCTGATAAATTACTATAATCCGAAATAATTTTTTTACAGATGGCTTGTAATGTAAATGGACGTCGATAAGGCATACGAGGCAATCAGATTCTTCCACGGAAATCAGTTAGACGTATATGCCTAATTCGATAGAATTTACAACAACCTTGAATCTAGCAATTGTAGTCCTTGGTAGCAGCTAAATAACTTAGTAGGGAAGAACACAAGGAAATATTTTGTTTCGCTCATTATTTTGATGTTTCTTTTGCAATTCACGGGAGCTCCAGCCATTTTATCCTACACTGCGTAAATTTTTGAGAAATGCAACGTCAGTTTGGACATCTACATTTGCACGATCTTGACTAGCGTTGGAATGGTGGTCGGAGCCGTGATTTTCACAGCGACTGTCGACCATGTTGGCAGACTACACCTCTTCGTCTGGCCAATGATGGGTTGTTCGTTTTGTCTTATTTCTCTCAGCGCTTTCTTTTAACTACAAATAGCCTTCCCAGACTCTGATATGGTGGAGTACATACCCATCCTGTCAATAACAATCTTCTCGCTGCTTACCACTATGAACCTGGGTGCGATATTACTCCTCAGGAACGAACTTTTCGCCACTGACGTCAGAGCTGTGGGCATAGGCACGACTTATTCAGTTATTTTTCTAGGTGCATTCACGGCAATTCAAATTCACCCTATGCTAATAGATGGACTGGGTGACAGCATCACCTTCTTAGCATACGCTGTCTGCTGCGTCGTCTGTGTAATGCTCGTTGTACTTACTTTGCCCGAAACCAGAGGGCGCTCTATAGACGTAAACATTCAGCAGTAAATAGACGAAGAAAGTTCTTTCACGGACACTTTAGAGGAATGTGTTTGCGATGAGGAAGAAAATAAAGATACGAAAGGAACGGAGAATGTTTAGTAAAATATGGAGAAATGATATTATTGATGTATTGGAATAAATTTGAGTTGATGGCTTTATTATTTATAACCCGTATGTGTTTATATGGTCGAGCAGGAAATGGTGAATAAATATTTCTTTCATTTCAAAATTCATAATAGGTAATAAAGAACAAAGTATTTTCTTATTAATTATTATGTGTATACTATTTTCAGATAGTGGAATCTTTATCTAGGTGAGTACGTATATGTTGTATATATGAACTTATTGAAACTATTATGAGTGAATATTCTTCATTTCAAGAAAACATTGTAGCTACCTGCTAAATTTTCATCATTTTCATTTCTTTCAAAAACTTAATTTCAAGGAATTAATTTAAATAATTTATATCAAAATATCGTAGATATCATCTATCTTGGATAAATTCTGTTCTTTCCTTTACTATTTTGAGAGGAAACAATATTTTTTGTTTCAGATCTTGACCTGGGACCTCAAAGAATTCTATACATAGTTTGAACTGAAACAGACGATGGTATGTTTCGTTATCGTAGATTCTATGCAGCTGTTCTAACTTCAGTGAAATCTAATTAGGGTTTGTGATTGTATATAATGTTCATACTGAATTAATAATCATTTTAGCATAAATTAGATTACGGAAAGAACCTTAATTAATCCGTGACGTCCATTAAACGCAAAATAATTAATTTTAATGGGAAAAAATGTGATGAACTGAAGATATATATTTGATATAAAGTAGTTTAATGTACGTAGGTAATAGTACATAGTTGTACACATAAAGAATGTTGTACTGCACAATTCATGATTGTTTAATGAAACATTAAGATTGATAGATACATAATAATGTATGTAATGTAATGATACATAATTAATACATAGATTTAATTTAAGATAACATGTTTGATACCTTAGCGTTCTTACCACTTGAAGATGTTGTTGGCGTTAATGAAGAATTAATGTTATGAATATGAAGAGATTAGTTCACCCAAGTTCGGGTTAGCGGTCCGTCCGGTTGGGGGAATTTCTTTCTATTCATAAATTAAGAAAACGGACGAATTTTCAATGGACGAATTTTCAATGGACGAATTTTCCGTGGACGATTTTTTTTATCAATTTATCACTTACAACTATCTTTTATTTTGCATAATTTATGTTATTAATACCTATAATTACATACGTAGGGTTTCTTTATCCAGACACCCGAGCGATATACTCCCATCAAATAGATTATTAAAAAAAAAACATAAAAATAATTCATAAATAAAAAAAAATTATATCGTAAACACAAAAATAATTAATAATATAATTATTAATAATTAAAAGAATACATAAAAATAGTTAATAAATGACAAAATTAAACATAAAAATAGTACATAAATTCAAAGAAAAACATAAAAATAGTTTATAAATGCAAAGAAAACCATAAAAAAAGTTTATAAATATTAAGAAAAATATAAAAAAAAAGATTATTAAAACAAAAACATGTTCAAAATTGTTCATTGATTAAAAAATATTCTTATAAATGATATTTCATAAATGCAAAAAACATATGAATATTGTTCATAAAAAAAAGATAGAGTATGAAGCAGAAAAAAAACAAGCCCTAATTTAACTGCTTGCTCATATAACTTTGGAATAAATTAAGATATTTTAATTCTTTTTGATGCACTACGTGCAAAAAAGTTGTAATTATCACTATAGCAAATGGTTTTAAATTGGTTATATTTGTTCTCTCAATGTTGTGTTGAAAGACAATGGTAAAAAAATAAGTAGCAATCAAAATGAATTCTGTGTACCACTGTACAGCTTTTAAAAAAAATAGTTCACAAAAACATAAAACTAGTTCATGAATGCAAATAAACATGCAAAAATAGTTCATAAATACAAAAAAAACATAAAATTAATTGTAAATGCAAAAAACAACACCAAAATAGTTCATAAATGCATTACTGATATACCTAAAAAGTAGTTTATAAATACTAAAAAAAATAGTCCACACACATAATACAAGATAGTTCATCAAATACAAAGAACCATTTACAAATAGTTCATGATAGCGAAAAGAACAAACTTTAGTCTGTTTTAAAATTGAACAATTCTTGATTGAAGCAATAAAGTAATTAAGAGAAACTATTCCCCTATACTTCTACTCACAAGCAATATTATCTAAAAATGACATTTCTATGCTAAACGAGTGATAAAAAACTAATTATATTAACGGTACTGGAAAGCAAACTCCTGGATTAATCATGTGAAAACGAATCTGAGTCAATATCATTCAAAAAATTCATAATGCAATAGTTAGATATTCTAGGAATAAACATTGGAAATTACATTTTACCATCTCTATCAAGAAGAGAGAATCTCAGTTCAGTTTGTATTCAAAGATTCCCACATATAAAACATACTTAAAATTTGCATAATTAAATATCTCACTGATTGTAATAAGCTAAATGATGTATATAGGCGTTCAGAGGTTCTATATAAGTAATAACAGTCTGCAGAATGTATCTGTGAAGAATGGAGGCAAAGAAAATGCTATTAGTGATTCCTCTACTTCTGGTAGTCAACTGGGCTCAAGTAATTGCCATGGACCGACGTCAAACATCTCTAAGTGACGGTTCGGAAACTATCAACATGTTGGATTCATTGCAAGAAATGATATCAGGAAAGAAAAATGATAAATTTGATAGAGTTGTCTACGCAAAGATGATTTCTTGCATGAAAAGGCTCGACTCACGAATACCTGAATCGCACAATGGAATATATAAAGCATGGGGTGATTATTGGCTCCTTTCACCACAAAAATGGGGTGAAAATGACATCTTTAAGGAAGAAGGTTCCAGACATATTTCATATTTAAACATGACTATTGCTGAGCCTTGTAATACTGTTTCGAATTTTGCTTATTATCACTTATTCAATGAATATTGTACAAGGATAGCAATCGGGACAGATTTTAACATACCTGAAGAATACGAAAAGAAAATTGGGATCGCTCTATCTCAGTTGGCTCCTGCTTCAGCTTTTATGCATGGATCAACCACATCCTTCGCAGGTGAGCAAGATTGGGCTTCGATAGACATTCTCGGGTATCTACTCTATCAAAGTTTTGCGTCACATCTCCCTACCAGCTCATCAGTCATTCAAGATTTGAGTGTCACGCCTAGAGATATAAGTGCCCTGGGTTTCGCTGAGAAATACATCAAGATCACATTAACTCTTCCAGTTTCCGAATGGGAACTGACGGGAAAAGACAACAGCCCGGTTGATATAACTCAAAGTATGATTGGTCTGTTTACAACGTCTCTGTACCTTATTGATTCCAAGTTGGGTGATGCATTATCCTTCACTATTATAAATCTTTTAGAGCTGTCAGAGGATCTTACAAATTTCCTAGAGAACGACTACATACCACAGGTGAAACAAATAGCCAACCGTTTGAATCTGGACTTAGCCACTCGCTACAAATTGTTCACCAAACTTCTGACGCCATCCCTGAAGTTCCTCTACGCTTTTGTGTGGCAAGAAATGGTCATTTCAATAGCAGATGATGTCAAAGGTCTCAACGCTATCGGTTATGCCCTTACTCCAATTGTCAACCAACTAGCAAATAAGTTCGCCAAGAACGAATACTTTGACGAAAGTTTTCAAACTGGGAAGAAGGTGTACCCTGATGAAAAGAAATGTGCTGTGAGCGTGGCTCACTGCAAGTGGCACGTGACTTCTACTATTGCAACTCTCGACCTCGTATACTACGTGGATGAACTCATTGGGGTAGTGGCCGATGCTGTGAGGGATCATGGTAAAACGGAACAGAGCACGATGGATTGGTTCCTCGAAAAGATAGGATTTATGTAGAAAGTAGTTATAAAAACTAATTTCAGTAACTAATTAATGATCGTAATAAATAAATAATATGTTTCCTATTTTTTGATTATGTCTATGGTAATAAATTTTCTGCTCCATTTATGATGTTCGTTCTGAATGGCATTTATAAGAGTACTATTAATAGATATGAGATTCCTTTTTAAATGTTTAACATAAAAATTTCTTATAATTTACTAAAAACAAATTTTATTTCGTGTTAATAAATGAATATATTTATTAATATAATGTACATTTTACGTATGCAAAATTTAAAAAACAGAAACAACGAAACAGAATTGCTAAAGAATATTTATTGTTAATTAAATTTTAATTGTCTCCATCCATAATCCAGAGAGAATGTTATTGTTAGGCTGTAGATGATTGAGTGAGGTTATCTCATAATCTTCTGTGGTATATAGCTTTTTCTCTGCGAAGGCTGCAATCTATATTTAAGAAAAACATCTCTACTTTTGAAATGCAAAATGTTTTTTTTTCATATCTTCTTGACCCTCTATTAATAAATGTTTATTAAATAAAATATCTATTACATACGACACTAGTTCATGGATACAGAAATTTTAAAAAATCAGGAAGAGTTCATAAATGAATAGAAGCATACATATATACATTAATCCGTAAATTAAAAAAAAGTAATAATAGTTCATAAATGCGAAAGAAACATACATAGAAATAGTTCATAAATAAAAAAAATGTTCATAAATACAAGAAGGAAACATAAAAAATGATTGATTAATACGAAAAAAATATTTTATAATGGTTCATAAATACAAAAAAAAACACAGTTCATAAATACTTCAAAAATAAGTATGTATAAGTTTATAAAATGCAATAGTTCATGAAAGCAAAATATGAACATTTAAAAAATTCTAAATAAGAATAAAAATAACAAACTAATGCTAAATTTTTTTTATAAATGTTGGTTCATTTAAAAAAACATTCTAGAAAGTTCATATGAAAATAGTTAATTAATTCGAGATATAATTATTTCAAAATATTTCACTAATACAAAAATCTATTAACATATAAATACAGTTGAATTGAACGAAACTTTAGCCTGTTTGAAAAGATTAAACAATTCTTGTTTGTAGCTATAGAGTAATTATGAGTACTTCCCCGGTTTATATGCTAAACAGTTCATTAAAGAATAATTATATTAACGGTACGACATCCCGTCATGATTAATCCTGTGAAAATGAAACTGATCGAGTTAATATCTTTCAATAATTTCCTAATTTATTAGTTAGATAATATAGAAATAAATATAAGAGATTACATATTATTATCTCAATCAATAAATGAGTGTGAAAATAATCAGTTTATTCAAAGCAATGCACAAATAACTCCTTCTAATTTACCTCATTATGCATCCCATTTATTGAAATGTGCTGAATAATGTTACGGGCGTTCAGCTGTTCATTATTATAACAGTCAGTAGAATATATCTGTGAAGAATGGAGGTTAAGAAAATGCTACTGGTGATTTCTCTACTTCTGGTATTCAACTGGGTTCAAGGAATTGCCATGGACCGACACCTGACATCTCAAAGTGACGGTTCGGAAACTATCAACATGTTGGATTCATTGCAGGAAATGATGTCGGGAAAGAAATATGATAAGTTTGATAGAGTTGTCTACGTAAAAATGATTTCTTGTATGGAAATGCTCGACTCACGAATACCTGAATCGCACAATGGAATGTATAAAGCATGGGTGAATTATTGGAAGGATTCACCAAAAAAATGGGGTGAAAATGACAACTTTCAAGAAGAAGGTTCAAGACAAATTTGGTATTACAACATGACTATTTCGGAGCCTTGTAATACAGTTTCGAACTTTGCTTACTATCACTTATTCATTGAATATTGTTCAAGAATGTTTA
This sequence comes from Caprella mutica, assembly GCA_947561585.1. NCBI lineage: Eukaryota > Metazoa > Arthropoda > Malacostraca > Amphipoda > Caprellidae > Caprella > Caprella mutica. Next base: position 209,638 of record CANNZV010000956.1, read on the forward strand.
ATGGAGCTGATTTTAACATGCCTGAAGAATACGAAAAGAAAATTGGAATCGCTTTGTCTCAATTGGCTCCAGCCTCAGCATTTATGCATGGGTCGAACACACACTTTGGAGGTGGGCAAGATTTAGCTTCGATGGACATTCTTGGTTTTCTGCTCTATCAAAGTTTAGCATCACAACTCCCTTCCAGGTCATCAGTCATTCAAGATTTGAGTGTCACGCCCAGAAACATAAGTGCCCTGGATTTCGCTGAGGATTACATTAAGATCACATTAGATCTTCCTGTTTCAGAATGGGAACGAACTGGGAGAGACAACAGCCCCGTTGTTATTCACAAAAGTCTGGCTGGACTGTTGATAACGTCTTTGTACCTAATTGATTTCAATATAGGTCACATAGTTTCTTCTACTCTTATATATGTATTTCAGTTACCAAAGGATCTGAAAGATTTTTTCAAGAACGAATACATACCACAAGTGAAACAAATAGCTAACCGTTTAAATCTAGACATAGTCACTCGCTTCAATCTATTCACCAAACTTCTGACGCCATTACTAAAGTACCTCTACGCTTTTGTGTGGCAAGAGCAGTACATTACGATAGCAAGAGATATCAAAGGACTCAACGCTATCGGTTATGCCCTTACTCCAATTGTCAACAAACTAGCAAATAAGTTTGCCAAGTTCAAATACTTCGATGATAATTTGCAGAATGGGGAGAATATGTACCCTGGTGAAGTAGAATGTGCTCGGAACAATCCTCACTGCAAGTGGCACGTTTCTTCTGCAGCTGCAACTCTTGACCTAGTTTACTTCGTGGATGAACTCATTGGGGTAGTAGCTGGTGTCGTGAATGATTATGGTAAAGAGGAACAATCGACGATAGATTGGTTCCTCGAGATGATAGGATTTATATAGAAGTAGTTATTGTACTTATCGATCATAGTAAATAAATTGTATTTATTCTTATTAATCGAATATGTCTATAATAATTGTTATAATTTTTGTGCTCTATTTATATTGAGTGTTCTGAAAAAATCATAGAACTCCCAAGTAACATTTTAACTTGAAAATTCCTATATTTGACTAACAACAAAATTACTATCGTGTGAACATATAAATATATTTAATGATAGGTATTGTGTGGACATTAAGTTTGTCCTATTTAATAGTAATTATATGTAGCGAGATAGGTATAATTGCAAAGATACTGATGCAACATTTATTCCTAATGGAATTATAGTTTTATTCATCCATAATCCAGAGAGAATGTCATTATGGGGACACAGAAGATTAAGTGAAGTCATATAATCTTCTGTATCATATCTTTCTCTCTGCAAAGTTTGTAATTTATGTTAGTTTTTAGAAGAAAATATACATTTGAAAGTCAAAATGTTTGTTATTCATATCTTCTTTACCTACCATTAATAAGACAAGTTTATTCGAGTGGGACAAGGGGTCTGATTACCAGACTAGGGGTTTATGATCAGTATATAGCCAATCCCCTCCCCCTATTTATAAATGTTTCCTTTGGCTATTTCTAGGTAGGCTTTCTTTTTGTTCGAATAGGATGATCTCTTAATTTACATCAACAAGCTTCCTGTGAAAGTTGTTGTCGACGAACATCCTCAACTGGCTATACTAGATAGTTCTGATTCATATACTGACAATAAAAAGTAGGTCTTGCTCAATTTTACTTCTGTATCTAATGGACAATGGCCAATCAAATAATGGCTTCAATTATCAGATAATCCATCGACCGTATATGAGTTCATGCTGTTCATCAGAGGTTTCAGTGTTCCAAGGCAGTCAAGCTCAACATTATCTTCAATTGCGTTCAGGGTGCATAGGTGAAGGTAGTACGTAATTCATGTATCCACAGAGATGATTAACGAAAATTTCACCTATATATAATTGACTGAAGAAACCCCAGTATTTAGAGTCTATGACCGAAATTTTTAACGGAAATTATTCTATGATTCTTAGAAGTTATCCTAAAATGAAAATATTTAAAAAGTAATATAATAATTAAATATAGAAGTCATAAATAGTGAACTAAAAGGTCCCCTCCAAGCAAATTTTTTTATTGCTTGAATCAACGAGGCTAATGTTTCTTATCATTTTACTGCAAACCCCATCAAATTTGATAGCATATTTTTGGCGGGGGGCCTTTAAAAAAAAATATATATATATATTTTTAATTTCATATGTTTTTAAAGATTTTTATAATCAAAACTCTACAATATCTATTCTACTTCCGACTTACTAATTTTCAGTCAGAAGAAGAAGAATGTACACCATTTGTTTTGATTGAAAACTAGGTATTAGGTTTGATAAATATATTTAATATTCATGTAAAAGTATAAAATGGGATAAACTTATTAAAGAAACGTTTATAAACTCTAGGAAACAATAAATATCTTTAACGAAGGCAATAAACACATTATTTGTTTAAAAATCTAAATTTACAATCAAAACAAAGAGTGTACAATCTTCTTTCTCAGCGTCAGATTAGTGATTCGGTCAATTGTTGCTCTCAGAGTATTAAAAAACTTTAAAAGCAAATATTAGAATATTTACTGAACCGAATTGTATTTGGTTTTTGGAATATTGATCCTAGACCTTAGTTCTATAATATTATGTAATAAACTCATTTTTTTCCCGGAGCCTAGAGAGGACCTTTAATATAGGAAACTTCTATTTGTGTAGCCTAGTTTTATAGCAAACAAAAGATTATTTTTTTGTAGAAATAAACATTGAATAAACGATGGAATTTGAAGAAAGCGTCTCGCTGCAAATAGTTAGACCTTCGAGATATTTAAAATATATTTGTGTCAACAGACGCACATCAGAATGAATGGTCATTATATAATTTATGAAGTTATGTAATCCAATAATTCATGATTAGGATTTGGAAAGAAATACGATACATTCTAAATATGAGTAGGTATTCCCCAAATTTTTTGATCAAAATAATTCAACATTTGAACTGTGAAGCGACACAGATTCTAAAACCTGAATTAAAGGCAATTATTGAGGACTGTTTTTTGGCATTACTCCATGTTACAAAAATGTATTACCTACATAGTAATTAAATATGATCCTCATCTAGGTAGTTGATACCTTGAATTTATGAAAGGCAGAGTAAAGTCTACTTACATAAAAGTGGAAGCTGTAATAACTTTGTATTTATCGTTTAGTTTTGCTATTTTTCATATAAGGTTGAAAGTTTCTCAGAATAATGAGCAATAAATTAATAATGGTACGATTGAGACTACAGAACATTGTGATTGAGATACCTAGGTATTTAGCCTAGTTACTAATTCTGGTCTTTTGGGGATTGTTCAAAAATTTGCGACCATAATTTTGTTTCATAGTTAGCTAGCTACCTTACCTAGTCCTAGCTATAAATTGATATTTCAAACCCTTCCAGTCTGTATTTGGTGCACAAAATCCCACTGACTTTTTGGTCTTTATCAAGAAGCTACAAAAATCATCCATAGGTCAATAGATTTCTATTAATTTTGCTGATTCACCGACATTTTTACAATTTTTACACCAAAAATTACCTAATGGTACCTAATATTGGTAACATACCTAGTTATGAATAAATAACTAAAATTCCACCTACTTTGATAGAATTAGAATAGGTAGCGTCAGACTGGCTGGCCTTGTACCCTTGTGCACGCAGCACTTCAACATTCCGGGAGAAGTTGCGCATCGGTAATACCGTAATTGACGGCGAATGCGTGAAAACCAGTCTGTATTTGGTGCTCAAAATTCCACTGACTTTTTGAAAAAGCTGAGAAAACCCACCATTAATTTCCAGTAATTTGGCTGATCCACCAACATTTTGCCCATTTTTCCACCGAAAATTAATGGTAACATAAGTTACATAGCCAGACTGCAGAAAATGTTAAACTGTTCTCAAAGAAATCCCCTATTTTGGCTTTTGTTCTCAGTAAAATACATGTAAACATAGACTAACCGGCATTGCGGCAATTGCACAGCAGCCTCACCAGTCTGCAGAATATGGAACATTTTTCCAAGACTCTCTGCGGGAGTTTTTGATTTAATTTTTAGAAATTGGAGATCTCTGCGGGAGATTTTGAATTAATTCCTATGTTACCATTAATTTAGCTGCGGGAGATTTTGAATTAATTCCTATGTTACCATTAATTTAGCTGCGGGAGATTCTGAATCTGCTACTGAGAGTCAGAGAGAAACTGTCTCTCAAATTAAAATCTCTGCGGGAGAAGAGACACATTCTGCAGACTGGCCTGAGCCTCGTATTCCAGTCTGTATTTTGTGGTAAATTCCACAGACATGTCGGTGGAATTTTTCTCCATTATAAATAATATTCTGGTAAAGTCGGTGGATTTTTAGCTATTTACTCCTATGTTGCCATTAATTTTCGGTGGAAAAATGGGTAAAATATTGGTGGATCAACCAAATTACTAAAAATTTATGGTGGATTTTTTCAGCTTTTTCAAAAAGTCAGTGGAATTTTGTGCACCAAATACAGACTGGCACGCCAGTCAGCAAATAGCTAAAAATCCACCGACTTTGCTAGAATATCCTTTTTAAGAGGAAAAAATATCACAGACATGTCGGTGGAATTTACCATGAAATACAGACTGGCTGGCACGTATTGGGGCAGTTGCATAGAAGATTGGGACAGTTGCATAGAAGATTGGGGCAGATTCACGGCAGTTGCATAGCATATCAGGGTTATATTTTCTATGCACAGTTTATACATAGGGTGAACTTGCGCACTGCGCAGTTTCACATTGGGTGTAAGCAAAATTCACCTGGTTTATCCCCACGATCTTTGCGCACAGTTTTTCGATAACTTTTTTCTATTGAATTTAAAGAGTTGAAACTTGGTGTGCACTTAGGTCTACCTTTCATCTATCTGCACACAAAAAATAAGATTGCTGACTTCTCTAGTTTTTTCTTAAAATCAAAGTATGAGTAAAATGCGCAAAGCCACCCGGTCCGACGCTAAGTATTATTTTCAAAGGAGAAAAATCCCACCGACAAGTCTGTGGACTGTGGAATTTATAATGAAATATAGTCCGGAAACCATTCCCTTGCCATGTTTCAGAGGCTGGAAAATTGTAAGCCAATTTTTGAGCCAAAATTTCACAAATTCTGAGCCAAGCCAATTTGGCTTTATTTTTTGAAGATTTCAAGCCAAAATTAACATGGGAACATAGGAATTAAATGCTGTCACTATCGAAGTAGGTAGCACAATGTAGCTATCAAAGTAAGTAGCACAATGTAGCTATCGAAGTAGGTAGCACAGTGTAACTATCAAAGTAGGTAGCACAGTGTAACTATCAAAGTAGGTAGCACAGTGTAACTATCAAAGTAGGTAGCACAGTGTAACTATCAAAGTAGGTAGCACAGTGTAACTATCAAAGTAGGTAGCACAGTGTAACTATCAAAGTAGGTAGCACAGTGTAACTATCAAAGTAGGTAGCACAGTGTATCTATCAAAGTAGGTAGCACAGTGTAACTATCAAAGTATGTAGCACAGTGTAACTATCAAAAAAGGTAGCACAGTGTATTTATTGAAAAAGGTAGCACAGTGTAATTATCAAAGTAGGTAGTACAGTGTAATTATCAAAGTAGGTAGTACAGTGTAACTATCAAAGTAGGTAGCACAGTGTAACTATCAATCTAGGTATCATGATGAACTATAAATGAATAGAGACATCCTTATTCAGGTACGATTATATTATTTAAATCGTATCTTTATTTCTTCCAATCATATACCGGATGAACATAGGTATATGCTATTAATTTTCAATTGAAAACTAATACCTATATATACTACCTAACTTGAAAAAGTGATTGGTATCGGTAACATTTGAACTATTTTTTGGGAGCCGATACCAATTACCAGATACTCATCAAAATACCGATACTATCAGATACTTTATCCGAAACCGAGAGTATCGGTGCATCTCTATTTTTTATGTATTTATTGAAGAGTATTTTTGGTCATTTTGGAGAGAAATTTGTAAATCATTGGAAAGAAATTGCCCTAAAAATTGACTATCTGGAGACTAATTGTGGATGCTTAGCAGACTGGGTTATCCCCAGACTCAGACTGCAGGAACTGGTAAACTGTTCTCCCATGTTTCAGAAGCTGTAAAATTGTAAGCCAATTTTTGAGCCAAATTTTCACTAAAATTCTGAGCCAAGCCTATTTTGCTCATTTTAGAAGATTTCAAGCCAAAATTAACATGGGAATATAGGAATTAAATCCAAATTTAAAGCCAATTAGACATATCTGAGTTTTGACCTTTTGAAATCTAAGCCAATTAATTCCAGATTGCAGGAGCTGATAAAGTGTTCTCCAAGAAATCCTCAATATTAGCTTCTGTTCTCCATGTTTCAGACTATGGACAAAGTCGCCAGCATATTGGCGACTTTTGAGGTGTGAAATAAGTTTAAAATCATGTTAATAACAAGTAAGTCACTCATAAAATACTCTCAAGAGATGCACATGCATCCAGTCTACAGAATATGCGACATTTTTAACAATTTATGTGCGAATAATCGTTTATTTTCTCCTTTATTTACATTAATTTCATTAAAACACTGGCAGCCGAAATTTGATTTTCAAATTAATTTTCCAAATATTAATTTTTTTTTACCAAAAAATTATATTTAGAAAACCAATTCAAAATTCCGCTGCCAGCATTTTGTACAGATTACAGTTGCGCTTAGAAAGCAAAAAAACGCAAAAAACGTTCAAAATTGTAGAAGCCTTAGGATTTTGGAAAATGTTCTGAAATTCGTTAGATATTCAAATAACTCGTTTTCTATGGGTCTAATCGAAATGATGCCATGAACAAAAACGATGGGGAATTCAATATTATAAATGGGTACCAAGTTTCTGAACCGTAGCTTCATTAATAAAAAAGTTTCCAAAAACCCTGTACTGTACTCTTAAGCTGCACCAATATTGATAATATGGAAAATCCATTATTTTTAATGGGAAAATATACTAGTTCATACATACCTCTGTAAGATACATCATTGTCTTTTATTAAACTGTGATTATTCATGCAATGAACTTCATGCATTTTTTAATATTTCAATGATTCAATACACTTGATAGACTGTAACTACCATAATAATGGATATCTTTTAAATCCCTTTATATTGTACTATTCTGATGGTTATTTTACCATGCTAATTTTAATTTATTGTAAAGAATAATTGTGATCTTTTCCAGATGAGCTTCCATTAATATAAACAATTTTCAATTCTGCCTTCATCTTCATCAAAACTAGTGCGCCACTCTGCTATTTCTCCACTGATGAATCTAGCGATGGTGTATTGCCGAACACTCCCTAAATATATAAACCTATCAAAAAGAACATTATTTTCAAATAATGTCTGTGCTATTATGATACGAAATGTTAATACTACATCAGTAGAAAATAATAATTTGAGAAGTAATGACTTATCACATTTTATCAGTAACACTTCCCAACAACCTGTTGATTCTAACAGAAGCTCTGGTATTCATGACTCATTGAGCAACATGTGTCTATATTCCCCAATAAATAATGTTACTAGTTTAAAAAACTCCACATACATGAATCCAACCATCAACAGTCAAAAGGTTGGTGACGGATCTTTCAATTTGATGTGCACACGATCTGTTCACACGTCTCATCCTGTCAGAGACATCTACATAATAAACAACGAAGAGGAGTTTGAAGATAAAGTGATGAGAAGTGCTTTGCCGGTTGTCATCAACTTCCATGCTGATTGGTGTGAGCCGTGTCACGCCCTGAAACCTCTGCTAGAAAACCTTGCCAAGAAATTCAATGGAAGGATGCACTTGGCAGAGGTAGCTAGTAAAACTTTTTTTATTTGTGTCTGTAGCTAGATAATTTAATTAGATCCTAGAAAATATTTCTCAAAATCAGGGTGGTTTCATTTAAACCAATTGGTTAAACCATTGGTTTAAACCAAGCTAAAAAAACCAAGGTTTATTTGGTTTTTATGGTTTATTTGTTTTTTTTTACCCGTTGAAGCTCTAAAATCATTTTTAATTTATCAGAAATCATCAATATTATATTTATATCATTCAAAACAGCTCTATTAAATCATTTAAATATATAAATATATTATGTAGCTATATAAAAATATAATTAGTTAATGTTAGTAACTTAGTAGTGTAATTTTTTCATGGAAGACATTAAAATTTAAAACCAAAGGAAAATAGAAATATGGACAGGGTTTTCTCCTCACCATATTGTATTATTATCATTTTATGAAGATATTTTACATAGTGATTTAGTAAATATCAAAATATAGTCTTTAGTCACACTGTGATATTCATTTGCTAGTACATTATATTTTAATTTGAACATCTACATTTGAAATGTAAATCAATGGAAATAAAAGAATTTTAGAAATATTTGAATCTAGCTATTTTATTTATAACTTAGGCTTTGAATTTTTTAAGACCTTATTAAAGTAGACTGGCAGCTAAGAATTATTCATGAATTGGTAGTAAAATGTTACATAGCATCTGCATTAATTAATTTTTCACAATTTATCTCAAATAAATCTATTTTTTCCATAATTTACCAAAATATGAATGATGTTTTGTAATGTTAACCATGTTTAGTGATCAGTTATGAACTAATAAGTATTTATATGCACTTTTATTAAATAATTACATATAAAAACCAAATATACCAATAAAAACAAATAAACCATGGTTTATTTGTTTTTTTCAAAAAAAACATTTGTTTTTGTTTTTATCAAAAAAAACATTTGTTTTTAACAACCCAGCCCAAAATAGCTCACTTCAGTAGAACTCCTTCTTTAGTGAATGAGTTAGGATGTAGCCTGAAAAGTGAACAAATTTTCTTTAGTCTGCCATAAAATAGCCTTTAGTTTTCTAAAACTGAAGGCAATTCATCACAGACTAAAGAAAATTTGTTCACTATTCAGGCTACATCCTAACTCATTCACTAAAGAGAAGTTCAATTGAAGTAATTTTTTTAATATAGCTACTTTTTAGTTAATTTCAAATTGATATTCAACTAGCATTAGCTATCAAAGTGTAATTGAAATCATTTTACATTCAACTGTCACAACCAGAATTCTGACATTTCTTTCTCTTGCAGGTTAAAATTGATGATCATGTTGCTCTCCTGCAAACCTTTGAAGTCACAGCTGTTCCTGCCGTCGTCGGAGTCGTCAAAGGACAAGTCACGGAAAAATTTGTCGGGTTAATCTCTGAGCCAGAAGTTCGTGCGTTTGTTAAAACTATGATTGGTGAATGACAATAGATTAGAATAAGCCCAAATGTTGTATAGTAGCTATACGGCCTATTTTAGTTTGTTGTTAGCCATGATTGATAGTGATGTTGATATTAAGTAGATTATAGCCATTTATTTTGGGTAATAATGGAGTAAGGTGTGGAATAATTAACTTTATTGTTTGTAAAGTCAGGAGACACGTCAGATAACCATTAACTACATTTTTTTTTGCAATTTGTAAGAGATTGAATTATTTAAATCTTCAATAAAAAATTATTCACTACTCTTGATAGAATTTAGAACATTTGATGTTAAATAATTTGTAGTTGATGCTAGGGATGGGACGAAGTATCTGTATCGGAAATATTGTCAATTTTTCTGGTATCGGTAGCTACTCGGTATCAGTATAGGCAAAAAAATGCTGATACTTGGCAGAATTTATTATCTATTATTTAAAAAAAAAATTAATCCAAATTGATGTAACAATGATTTCATATAGATAGGTAATCCTAAATTTCAAAATTATTAATCTCCTTTAAATTATCAAAGTATCGGCATCAGTATCGGTGAAAATCTAGGTATGGGTATCGGAAGGGTGTCTGTGAAATATTGAGCTATCTGTATCGGTGAAAATTTTGGTATCGTCCCATCCCTAGTTAGCTAATGCTTTAAATAAATATTATGACAGCTGTCTGGATCAAACAACATTACTTTTCAGTCTAATAACTTTTTTCTGAAAATTTGTCCATGGGGCTTAAACATTATCTAGTTAAGCTTCTAGACATCACTTAGCTAATCATTTCAACTCTTCATTTTCCTCCTCCATCCTTAAGTACAATAGGCTAGCTGTCTAAGTTTTGACTCTGTATTATATATATTTTTTGGATTCATTTTCCCTATAAAAGATCAGATATTTCAAGACTTTTTGCATTGAAACTAGATGTGATGACAAGATTTTATCATAACCCTTAGGGTGTGTACAAATGGATTGTTTTGAGTTACTAGAAGTTCAATTGATGTGTACACACTTAAACGCTCGTTTCGTCTCAAGCACCCAGCGAACGCATGTTTCAGGATTTTTGTTGAAACGTTCATTTGCCGGGCGTCACCTTACATTATATATCTTAACACGAGTTAGAAGAGATAAATACAGGGTGCTCTAGAAGTCTTCTGCTATTTTGACATTGAATATCTCAAACTATTTATATAATAGAACATGAAATAGCTATTATCCATTTATTGAATTTATCTTTAAAATGGTACAAGTTTAATATGTAGCTAACTCTTGCTCTTCTGTAACTTTTCTTGAATGGTTTAAAATGCTGTTGATTCTACACTACAATGTAAGGGAATATCTTCATCCTGTAGTCTTAATATATGAAAAAAAAACAGTCTGGATGCAAGTAGATTCAATGACAATATAACAAGTAAAATTACTGAACAATGTGATGAATTGGAATTAATTGATATTATAGATAAAGTAAATACCCTCTTGTTCCAGTCATCATTAAGGACAGCAGTTTACATCCTTACGTGGTTAAAACCAAAAGATTCCTCGAAAATTGAGATTTTAATATTCTCTCGATAAGAAGTCGTCTTAATAGAACATATTGTAGTTAGGTTTTAGACAGATTAATGGACTTATTAATGTGATTTAATGATTAGTATATTAACTGAAAGGCTGTTAAGTTATTTCAGCCCAATTACTTGAGACAAAATATGCTAGTCTAGATGATGATTTTTCATTTTGCCTTTTCATTTCAGTACTTCAATTATTAGTAATGTTTGTAATAGTTACTTGACCTAAATTAAAAGAAATATCCATTATTCATATAGATGAAAAGGTATTCATGTTTGAATACCAATAACAGGGTAGTTACAAAGTCTGTATATCTGGGCGTTACTATAGAAAATAAAGCAACTACTTTTGGGTTTAATATTCTCATTATCACATCGATAATTTCATGGTTCTAGGACACTCATTTACTCTCACAGTACTCGGAAAGTGGAGCTTACTTATGTCATGTAAGGTCAATCAGATGTTTCTGTTGGTCAGGTTGGTTCATGACCTTATATCAAGTTATCTGTACATATTTTACATAAATACTTAGTATTTTGAAGCTCAATTTTTTTTGTTATTTAAAGGTGATTGATTTATTTTATAGTCTATAATTTTGCATACAGTTTATCCAGTTGAAAAAAAATCCTCTTCATGGATTTTGAATGAGTTTGAATATATTTTAATGTTTTATTTTATTGTACAAAAGATGTATTCAATAAAATGATATGGCTACTCACATTGAGTTGCCATACACCACCAATTTCTACATTCATACCATACTTTTATCCATTTATTTGTGATAAATTGTTGATATTTAAATTTCATTATAAAAATTAACATTTTAGTTGTGAAACTATTATTGTTTGAATGTTTTGAGCTGTTTTAAAATTAGTTTTAAGAGTTTACTTTCTTGGATTATTCAAAGATAGCGAAAAGTTACAAGATCAACATTTAACATTTGCCATAGACTTCATCTATCCATTATTTGAAACTGTTGTAAAATAAGAAATGGTTTAAAGTAACTAGGGTCACACAGGTAAATTGCGGCCCTTTCATTTCTAATTGCGACTCTATTAAGAAAGTCTCAAAAGCATTCTGAAACTAATTTATATGAGTTGCTGTATATCAAAAGAAGCTTGTTTAGTGCTAGATTTTATATGTTTCACTAGTGCTTCAAAGCCATGATGGTTATTAATGTTACGGAGGTTTAGTGGCCGCAGTTAAAATGCCGCAATTTACCTACCTGACCCTACAGATAATTTCTATTGCATCCAATGGTGTTATTATTGTTAATGTTCTTACTTACAATTAATAGATATATTATAGTAAATAGATATATTTATATTTCTTGTTGACTTTTCAGCTATCTATAGTAGTTAAAGTTTATGTATTCTAGATAGGGTAAGTGCCTAGTTGGCGAATGGTTCCATATTTTCGATCATAGAAGAAAAACTATACAATTCAACTCATTTTTTAATTCGTATCCATGATACTTGCATGTTTCATGGATACGAATTATCCAGTTAGAAGTCAAATTATTGTATCCTTTTTTCTCGAAAATGTATAGACCTGATCAATAACTGGGAAATTACCCTAGGTTAGTTAGTTTGTAGATATGTATTTAGCTATGGCGAACTTAAGCTGTGGTTTTGATACAATATATTTTAATTATTTATCATTGCAATATAGTTGGTTTTCAACATTAAAACCAACCCCATTCACAGGGCCTCTATCCTGAATCTGTCTGTTGTGAATGGTAGAGAAGGGGAGTGGCGTTCCTTGGGCCCTGAACTGTTGTATTTAAGATAATCTTTTTCTCATTTTTATCATTTTGGATTGACTTTATGGAGTCTTGAACTGATGAAATTTGAATTTGTAATGGCTATTTCATATTTTTGGATACGAAACTATTTTTCTAATGCTACTTGCATTTTAGTTCGATAGAATTAGCTATCATTCATATTATATAAACTGGGGCTTTTTACTATCAACTCTTCCTTTTCCTCTTTCACCAACTTTTAAACTCGGCTGATCACTTTCGACTGTAGACACGGAGTAGCTTTTCTGCATCCATTTACACAGTTGCCATCAGATGGTAGGTAACTTTGTTCATGAAGCCACTTTCCTTTCTGACTGCTTCTTCCTGTCCCTTGTATTTAACTTCCTTTTGACGTCAGCGATATGGCTTTTGGTTTCAAGCAAACGTTAAATTCTATCAAAATATATGGTAAATAAAATAATATTTAAATGCAAAATTTGTTGACTCATTTTCCCTTCATAACGCTTTACGAGTCAATGTGCCATATCTGGTCACTAATTAGTAGGGTTGTGACAATATGTGTTTAAAATCATAGATCCTGAAAATATCTTAGACGGAGAGAAATAAACAGTATTGAATCGTTCTAAATCAGCGGTATATAGTATTCGATACCATTTCATTTCGTCTATGATATTCTTAAGATCTAAGATTTTAAACGCATATTGTCTCAACCCTACTAATTAGACTATAGAAGCTGTCATTTGTTCACGATTATTAAAATGCCTAATAAAGAGTTAATTATTTGTTATGTGTAACTAGCTAATTTGTTTAAAATTATTTTATAAGATGCATATCTCCATGATCTGATATTCTATAGGGGTGACTGATAAAAACTATCTTTTTATTTTTAGTGTTTATGACGCCAATTTTATAGTATGATCTACTTGTGAAGAGTATTTTGCCTAAAACTTTCTTAATTATTTTCGATATTTGACTGTTAAGTTTATCTTTGAGCTATTTTTATTTAATATTCTTTTTTTAAGACTATATTTTTCCATTAACAATGATGAGAATAAAAAAAATTCAGAAGATATATAGTTATGCAATCTGCTTGCTAGGTACTGTCCATAGACTCATAGTAAGAATTGAATACTCTTATCATGGTGAATTACACATAGCGTACTAATGATGTTAGTCATTCTGATCTGTCTTTCCTCTCGGAAAAAAGAACGTGTGACTTCTAGCGACTGATGGTAATAATGTAGGGTAAATTCTTAATTATCGGACACGTAAGAAAAAACGATATACTAATAATTATTTAATTTTAATTGGTATCCATGATACCTGCAGGTATCATGGATACCAATTTAAATTGAATAATTATTAGTATATAGTTTTTTCTTACCTGTCCGATAATGGGGAACTGACCGATAATTAAGAACTTACCCTATGTCAATTTTTCAGATGGATGTAATGAAGGAGATATTGTAACGTCAGATTAATATCATTATAACTAGTTGAGTAGCTTTCCGTACTCGGAAAATGGGTGTTCGCATAGTCCAACTAGATTACGTGCACTCGGTAGAGCGCATACCTTCGCCTCCGCTTTGACCCATTCTCTCCCAAAATCTAATAAACTGGATAATAACCAATAGTCATACCAAATTTTATGCAATATGGTTCAATACTTTTTGAGTTATTAAGTTATAAATGACCTTGATCTTTGACCGGATCGCTCCCCAAATTCAACCAGATGGTTCCTGGACATTGACTAATCGTCTTATCAAATTTCAGACATTTTGGTAGAATACTTATTGAGTTATAAATGCCCTTGATCTTTGACCATTGACCCTATCGCTCCCAAAATCTAACAAAAATGGTTCCTGAGTATTGAACAATCGTCCCACAAGTTTCATGCAATATGGTTCAATAATTTTTGAGTTATAAATAACCATGACCTTGACCTTTGACCGAGTCTCTCCCAAAATTCTATCGGAAGGTCACTGGACATGGACCAATCGTTTCACCAATTTTCATGCAATTTGGCTAAACACTTTTTCAGTTAAGCGAATAACAAGATGATAAATAAATAAAGGCCGGGTTTAATATAACCTTCCACAAGATTGCGAAGGTAATAAAGAATTTGCAACTCAGGTTGATTCATGACCTATGCCTTAAAGGGGCAGTAAACCTTTAGACAAGCTTTTTCTCTAATGTTGATGAAGAGACATTAATAATGGAATAAGAGATAGTTATTTTATTTTTTTAAATCCTAAAATGAGTACTGCTAATAGTAGACTGACTATTAGCAGTACTGCTAATAGTAGTTCATACTTCTAATAGTAGAATAGATTGCCTCTCATTTTAACAGCTGATCATGAATGTAAACAATAACAAACAACTCGCAGCACCCTCCCGGCAAATGTGTCGAAATCTGGACTTAAAATCAAATTAATATATTTTTCGGGTATTAGTTATATATAAAACGAATGAACTCTTGTATGTATACAACTAATTACTAGAAAACATTTTCACTACAAAAAAAAAGACATTTTTTTGTAAAGTTTACTGCCACTTACTGCAAATGTCAGAGTAATGCTAATTTACTTCAAGCATTATATTTTAGTCAAATATTTATTGCTTAATATTAAATAAAAAAGAGTATTAACGGAGTTCTTCATCAGCTTTTAATATTTGTTAAACCAGCAATATGGCATTAATCCATATTTTAATTTTATAATATTATATAGTTTGTATATTTTAGTTAGATTATCTTCAGTAATTCTTTAGAAATATTATCAATACAAATTCAAATAGATGTATTGATACATTTACACTTCTATATTATTGCGATATGAATTTATTCGTATGCTACATTTGTACATTCTATTTTCAATTTAATTTGCCTACATTTGAAACAGTCACAATTCTGTTTACGAATTAATTTGCTTCCATTACAACTGTCACAATTCTGTTTTCAATTTAAATTTCAAATTAATTTGCTTTCACTTTCAACTGTCACAAATCAGATAACTTCCTCATTGCCTATTGAGAGTCTAGAAGTTTTCAAGTTAATTCAGTTCACCTTTCGGGGGACAACTGACCTTTAGGTGCATCATCCACATTTGATACAGAAGAATTATTGTCTATTGAGTGACCGTCGTTGAAACTGTCTTATACAGTAAGTACGAAAATATTTCAAATTTAAACTTACTTAGCCCAAGTATTTTCAGAAAGTAACAATTGTAGGGTCACACAGGTAAATTGCGGCACTTTAATTTCTAATTGCAGCCCTCTAGAGAGATTCTCTAAAACCTACTGAACAGATTTTATAATGAAATGTTCCAATCAAAAGAAGCAAGCGCAATGCATGCTATAATTTTTTGATTGAACCGTTTTGAAGCTAGGTTACCTATAGGTATTACATTTATTAGTGTTTCTGTGGTTAGACGCCTTAGTGTGCCGCAATTTAACTTCTTTACCCTAGTTATTAATCTGTTACTTTATATTTAACTTGGTTAAGAATAACTTTGTATGGTTGTCTGTGACTATTTTTCACAATTGAAAGCGAAAATGTTAAAGATCAAATGGTAGCTTACTTGAATTTTCTTATTTAAATAAGATTGCAGCACACCAACTAATTTCCGGCTCAAACCACAGAAACTCTAATACAAAAATAGATAACATCAAAATACTCTAAAAAATAAACATATTGTAACATGAATCGCTCTTCGGTTGATACGTAACATCTTGGTATACATTCAATTTAGTAGGATTTAGGCTCTTGAGAAAAGTTGTTTTTAAGTTATCACGGTTACAATTTACCGGTGTGACCCTACTTCATTAGTTCATACTAGGGTCAAGCAGGTAAATTGCGACGCACTAACTGTGGCCTCTAGCAACAGAAACATCATAACTTCAAAACAGCTGTTGAAAACTTAAATTGGTAAGTTATACTGTTATAGTATGTACTGCGCTTCTTTTGGTAGGTATGCAATATTTTAATGTAATTTCGGTTCAGAATGTTTCAGACTCTTAGAGTGGCCGCAATTTACCTACGTGACCCTAGGTACCTCCATCCATGCAAGTGTGGAAATAATTCGAAAGAATAGTTTCAGACGTAACTGGTTGTTCGCTTTGATAGAGATCAACTACTACAAACTAACCTTGATTTTTTTTCTTCAGAATTACTTTTAGCTTTCAAATTATTGATTGCTATTGTATGACAAATTTGAAACTTTGAAGAGAATTTAAAGTATTTCAACTCTCAGTTTGTATTCCTTCCAAAAGAGAATAACTTGCATGTTAAGATTTTTAGTGCAGTCCCACTTGAAATTCACGCCTGATTTTTTAAAACAAAATCTTACACTTGATAGTATATTCCTTATTGTAACTCTGTTCATTGATTCGTTCATATACTTCTCTTTTTTTTTAATCATTTTGTTCGTAGATTCTATCTGTCTTTTATCTCTGTTACTATTCATTAGTCCGACGCCCCATTAGTAAAATAAATAAATAAATAAAAGAGGAATGCAAAATTTCAAAAATGAAAGAAATGAAAAAGATTACAAATTATTGTATTATTTAGATTAGTTTTTATATTTTATATATATCATATATTTCATTTCAACGAGAAATAACACAGAAAGATGGAACTGTCGGACTATTGAGGCGTCGGACTATTGAGGCGTCGGACTATTGAGGCGTCGGACTATTGAGGCGTCGAACTATTGAGGCGTCGAACTATTGAGGCGTCGAACTATTGGGGTGTTGGGCTACTGGGGCTCGGACTACTGGGACCTCGGACTGCTGGGACCTCGGACTGCTGGGACCTCGGACTGCTGGGACCTCGGACTGCTGGGACCTCGGACTGCTGGGACCTCGGACTGCTGGGACCTCGGACTGCTGGGACCTCGGACTGCTGGGACCTCGGACTGCTGGGACCTCGGACTGCTGGGACCTCGGACTGCTGGGACCTCGGACTGCTGGGACCTCGGACTGCTGGGACCTCGGACTGCTGGGACCTCGGACTGCTGGGACCTCGGACTGCTGGGGCGTCGGACTGCTGGGGCGTCTGACTGCTGGGGCGTCGGACTGCTGAATAGTAACCTATCCTCTTCACCCTAGTTGACGTGTAAGTTAGATTGTAAATTTGTAAATTTTTGTAAATAGATTGTAAATTTGCTTCATTTTGTCAACGACTGTGGTAGGTAACTTTGGGGGGCACTTCCTTTCAAACTACTTCTTCCAGTCTTTTATATTTAATTTTTATTGATTGCGATAAGGCCTTTTTCGGAAGCAGATGTTAAACTTTCAATTAAATAAATTAATAAGATTGACTTCGTAGAAATATATAAACCAGTTACTGAAGTAGTAGTTTCATGTAACAATGAATCGATTTGCTACTACATAGGGATATATTAAATTGTTTATAATATAAATTTTTTTAGTTATTCATCACTAGAGTTGTGACAATATGCGTATTGCGTATAAAATCATAGATCCTGAAAATATTATGGACGGAGAGAGTTAAAAAATATTGAATCGTTATATACCAGCGGTATAAAGTATTCAAAACCACTACGTTTCGTCTATGATATTCTTAAAATCTATGATTTTAAATGCATATTGTCATGGATCATATTGTAGTGATCCTATTCATCACTAATGGTTACTCTCATATGTTTCAGTTTTTAATGATGGATATGCCATGGTTGATCTCTACATCGTCGGTTGCCTTCCGTTGGGTTGATTTTTGGATCAACTGCAGCCTACATTCTGAAGATGGGATTTCATGTAAGTCACTAACTTATTTTTTGATAAGGTAAACAGCCAGTTAACAAAAAACATCCTGTATTTCAATCCATCTCACCGTAAAACTAGATATATCGCAACTCTACTCTACCCACATCCTCTCCTTTTTGAATTGCAATATTTGGCTTATCAATAGTGTAATTCTTAGGGGTCAACACACATTCTCAAAAAGTGTCAAAATTTGATACTTTGCGTAACTTCGATACAAAATTTTGAAGCATAATTGCCCTCACACGTGAACGAGTTTCTTCCATTAAGTATCAGTTATACTCAGCCTTGCCATACCACCAAGTGAAAAATTTGATTACTTGTCAAAAAATATCAAACTGATTTGATCCATAGGCTTTGATTTAAAAAAAGAATTTGACATCAAAACGTCTTCACACAGTCAAATTTTGCATAAAAATGTTGACCTTTTTTGAACGTGGTTGGGGCTCTTTTACGCTACGACTTTTTAGCAATCAAAATTTGATCAATTTTCTTCAGATTTCATTATTGCTTTTCTCAACTATTTATCTATATCTGCTGTAGGCCAAATAATTTTAACATGTTCATTGACCTTAGTAATTTAAATTGAATAAAATGGATATTAGAGTTAGAAATGAATGTAGGACAAATGACCCAAAAGTATAAGTTATGTTTTGATTAATTTCTTCTTTTTGAAATAAAAATTCATTCAATAGTTAGGTTTATAGTCCAAAGTTTCATAAGTACTTATAAAATGAAAGATAGTATCAATAGATATTTATTATTGTATTAGTATATTTGGAATATGTATTTACAATACTAATTAACAACAATTAGATGGTACATAAAATCTATAATTGTGTACTTGGGTAACAGTTTTTGAGTGGGTGCCCACATATAAATGGGAATAACTTATTTAATATTAGTAACATGATATGGTAGTTGAAATCTATAATATTACCAGTTCCTGTTTATCATAACTTGAATAACTAATAATATTTAAAGCTTCAATTTTTATGACGAGTGAGCATTGACACTAAATTGATATTTTTTCAAGAGGATAAACTATTGTAATTCTCTTTCTTTTGTCATCTTGTACCACTGTGAGAAGGGGAAACGTCTTTACTCGAAGAACTAAGTAAACTATCTCTTATTCCTCCATAAGTTTCAAAATAAGGGGATATATCTACACTATCGTTAACTTTCATATGGCTCATGAATAATGGCGGGTCCATATCGTCAATCTTCTGTAAATCTTTTCGTTCAGGAGAATTTGTAGGACCAGGTATTTGGAAGCTTTTGGAAGCTTTCAAAGGGAAACTCTCTCCAAAAGAATCTGATACTATTTTGGCATCGTCGCCATCTTGAAACTTTGACATGTTGCTTTGCGCATCATCATTTGACTCGTATGAGAACTCTGATATATTTTGAAATTCGCCTGATTTCTCCATTTGTGTAGTTTCAGCAGGTCTTTCACCCAAGGATCTTTTGAGGGGCATCCTACTGGCACTCCTCCTCGTCACCACTATGATGGAAATGATGACCAAGAGCCCTACAGCAAGAACGGACATGGCTAGAGTACCGTGCATTCTGTACGACTGAGTGTGAGTAGGGCGAGCTGTGGAAAATAGAACAAATTAGTTAGATTTCATTCTAGTGAATCAGTTTTATATGTCATTAACAGTAGCTATGTAACAATAGCTATTTAATTTAGTATTGGTAAAAATGCTGTAATATAATATTTAGGAATGTAATCCTAATTGGGAATCGAAATTTACACATTCAGTATAGTTAACTCTTACAATTCTGACTAATTGTCAACTTTCACTTATTTGCCCTAGGTTGCAAATAAATTTGAATATCATTAGCTATTGGCCTTTCATCTTCACTAGGACTAAAATCTAATTTAATGTTGCTAAACAACATAATTTACTTCTCAAGTTTTCAAGTATTATATTGAAAGATTTTATAATTTCATTATTTTTTACAGGTATGGAACAAAGGAAGGACATTCTCTGCCTAGACATTCACCAGGAATGAAATCACATGGTAAATATGGATAAATACTTAATGTATTTAAGTCTTGAGATGCACTGATTAGAATAACTAAACTAAATGGGGTAAAGACGCGTTCACATCGCCCGACCTTTGAGCTTTCATTAGGCGCACTGGGAAAAATCGAAAACGTCGACCGGCCAACTTGTGATGAATGTTCACATGCGCTCCAGGAAAGTTCTTGCGGTTTGAACAGGCTTATACCGGTCTATACATTTTGCAGTTCTAGATGATCCAAATGAAATATTAATTGCTTCAAGTGTGAATTTGATCTAAGATATATTTTATCATTCCGATACCTACCATCACGCTTAAATATTTAAAATTTGGTAAACTATAAATCAGAGATATAAAATTGTGGTAGTCCCGAAAATTGGCTCTAATATTAATTGGCTCGAATATAAATTTCCAAAAATTCTATAAATATTTAGAATCCCGCAAATTCAAATTTTTGCTTCCGGATTTCTTGTATCTTTGTGCTTTTTTTTGTTTAAATGTTTAAGCGTGACATTTTTCAATTTGATCATGAAATTGATCCAAGATAATATTTTATCATTCAGATACTACCAAGATGTCACGTTTAAACATAATTCTAGAAACAGAAAAAATACGGGTACCAATAATTCGGTACTATAAAACAGAGATACAAGAAATGCGGGATTTCAAATATGAGATTTCCAAAAATATATAGAAATGCAACATTTTTTTGAAACTACCGCAATTTTCGGGACTACAACATTTTTATATCTCTATTTTATAGTATACCGAATTTTAAATATGTAAACGTGATGATAGTATCGGAATGATAAAATATTATCTTGAATCAATTTCATAAGGAACAACTACAGGATCAAATTGAAATTCACATGCATCAAATAGAACAGGAATATATGCCTATACCCGTATGTGACCTATTAAATGTTTCAATTAGCTACATCAGAGTATATCTTAAGTTGTTCTATCATTATGACTAATTAAATGCTTAACCTTCTAAAAATATTATTACAATACGGTTCTTTCTAAGGGTGAGAATGTTCTCAGGACACAACATTCACTAAAGGAGTTCTAGTGTATTCTCGTTTACATTAAATTCAAGAATAAAAATCTGAACATGTTTGATATCTGTCGAAATTAATGAGCGAAATGTTATAGCATATATCAATTTTATTTATAATCAATAACTCTATCCTAGAATGTTCGGAGGAAGGACCGGCATACGTTTGCATGTCGGTTTTATAGAATTCTCATCCTAGTGGAAAGGGGAGAATTGTCAGTGAATAGAATATTTTCTATTACAATAAACTGTTTCATGACTAGGGTTGTGACAATATGCGTTTATAATAATAGATACCGAAAATATTAAACGATCTGAAATGGTCGTTTAGTCCAAACCGTTGGTTTAGAACGATTCACTATTGTTTAATTCTCACATGGTTGTTGTACAGGTGTGTTCGATGTAAAGGCCTGCACAAGGATGGGGTTAGAAGTCACGGGCCCGTACACCACATACACCTTCATCTCGTAAGCTGTGCCGGGGTCCAAATGGTTCACATTGAACCACGGTTCACTGGATGTAAGATTGGACATGAAGGTTCCATCTTCTTGGTATATCTGAAAATAAAAAATATATTTACAGTTTTCACAGTTTGCTGATAATTTAAAACCTGCAGAAAAGCTTAATTTCTTTTAAGTTATTTTATAGCTGACATCTACATAGGTTGAAAATTGAATAGATGATATTAGAACATATAAATTAATCAAAAACTTTTATAACATACAATCTAACACGTTCCCCGTGTATTAATCCACCGATGGGTCAAATTATGTCTCTCCAATATAGCGTATTGACCAACAGGTGGGTTAACACGCATTTTTAACATGCAAATAATAAATACTTGCGTAATAATTAATCAATGGATCAGCATTTTTATTGAATCAACGGTCTAGAAACTTATATTACAAAAGGAAAGACTCTAGAGATTTCAACACGATGCATCAAAAAACCTATTTAAATAAACCATAAAGTTCTTCCGCGGTAACGTCATAATTTTTTAATTGGGATACGCGGGGAACGTGTTAAACTACTAAACTAATCTAGATTAAAGTATTTCAAAAGCTGTTGCCAACCTCTACAATGTACTGCGTATTGTTCAGGTGTTTGTGGGAAGGGGCATCACAAGTTAGACTCATGGAGGTGGAGGTGATGTTGGCGATGACGCACGAGGAGAGCTGTGCTGGAGTCTCTGAAACATAGCTTGAATTTAGTAGGGATTTCTCTGAAACAGAAAAAGAAATTCGAAACCATATAATTTTTACAAATTTCAGATATTATTTGTAACTAGTTTTACTCTCAGTATAAGATGTAGCGAGTAAAAGCACTAGATGTTTCTAATATCTCTTCTTAAACAAAGTTTTAAATGTAGATTCAGGTCAAATAAATTTTATATCTGGAGTCAGTTTGTCCTGAATGATGAAAATTTTATTTAATACCTGTATAGACTGGTCATAGAGGCATTTGCAGAAAAAGATTCTACCTAGAAACAAAATATCATAATCAGATATTCCTGGGTGGTTTTCTACATACTTGCAATCCTGATGAAGAATCTACAAGGAGCTTCTTGTCTACCCATAGCATTGTTAGCCCAGCAAGACAGCTGCCTGTCTTCCTGGTGTTTAGATGGTCTCACTGATAGTCTAGCCCAAGACCTGTCCCAGTGAGCTGCAGTGGGCGGAGTCTTGCTCATCATCTCTGGTACAGAGGATGTAGGTTGCAGACTGATGATGTCGTTGCCGCTGTTCCAGTACCAGTCAATTTTGGTGGCAGGGGGGTGGGAGGCGACGTGACAAGTCACATTAATCGGCTGGTCGTAGATGTAGTAGGTTGTGGTTGTCGTGTATAAACAAACTGGTTTGTCTGAGATTAGAAATAAGAATTAGATTTGCATTCTTCAACCTGAATAATATTGATTTGTAATTGAATATTTTAATCAGATTAAGTGCGATGTATATATAGCAAGTATTTACTCATTTTACAAGAAATCTTATATAGAAATTTTAAAACTACCTAATTTTTTGCGTAATATTAGTTCTATACATATTCATCCTAAAAAAATCAAAAGGATAATTCTCTGAGAATTTTATCAAATAAATGAAACAAATAATTATAACATTAGAAAACATTTCAATATTTAATGGATTTGGTAATACTCACAAGCTAGTTTGAGAGCTAGGGGTTTGCTGGTAGCGTTTGCTAGGTGGTTAGAGGCAGAGCAGCTGTACAAGCCAGCCATGTGTCTGTCCACCTTCTGCAGAACGAGCGTGTCTCTGGACATGATTATTCCTCTGGACTTGTTCGGGGACTGTTCTCTACCCTGTAAAACATGTATGAAGATATAACTCATTATGGAAGACTGTTACTTGAATACTCTGATGTTAATATTAGGAATCAAAATCAAAAAACTTGACAACAAGTAAAGTTTAAATTCAGACATAAAATCAGTAAAGTTTAAATTTTGACTTAATTTTATCACTAATTCAATTCATGGAAAATTATAAAAAATAACATATTTCACTGGCAATGATAACATAGGAGCAAATTCTATAAATGAGTTTATGTTGAACTCTGATGATTAAAAAGAATGTAAAAATAATTATATGATGAGTTATCCTATAATTCTATTAGTATAACTATGCTTCAGGGCTAATAACTAGAGGTCTTCACTTGTTAATAAAAATATAAATGCTATTATATGAGAGCTTAATGACAGATTCATTTATCCCATTCAATAAAGTAAGAATGTAAAAAAACAAGAAAACAGATATTACGTCGTGGAACCACAAGATGGTGTCCGGGTAAGGGTTGGCAGAGACTTTACATCTGAGGTAGACATCGACTCCTTCCCTCAGTCCGTCTGGCTTGAGGTTTGGACCGAATTCTACCCTCACATTCGGGGGATCTGAGGGAAATATTTATTCTTAATTTTTAAAGATTTCATTTTCCTTGTATTTGATATCGCGGATTTTATAATATTACTAAATTAATGTATCATGGGAACTAGAAATAAGTCGATGGATTTAGGTATTTATAAAATATTTCATATTCTTTTCAATCAATTAAATCGCGAAGAAAAGAAATCCTAGTGCACTAAATTCAAATATAAAATTCAGTAATAAAATACAGTTTTCTATGATCAAAATCATGGAAAATTTTGGTCATTGAGGGATTCTATTACACAATTCTTGACGAATATCATTGTCTTTAATTTAAACATAGAAAACTTCTTCATGAATGCATTTTATAATTTAGGTTCCCCATTACTCCAAGTGCTTTTCATGAGTTTTAATGTAGGACATAGTTAGAGCAAACTAGTTCCTACACTCACAGTAAACAACGAGTGTTGTGAAATTGGTTGGCGGTTGCTTCATTTTCAAGGCAGAGTTGTGGGCGGAGCAAGAGACTTTGGCTCCATCGTCTTCCCTTCTCACTTTCACCTCCACGACACTTGTGGAGACTCCTTCGGTGATGCTACTCTCCTGGAAAAGAGAACCGAGTGTTAGACATGGAAAAGAAGCAAATTGAAATTGTATTAAAAGGATTCATATGGTAACATGTAGAATCGGCACCCAAAAATTGGCCTGGGGTGCCGATTTTAATTAATAGGTAGTCCACATATTTTAAAACGGGTGATCAAGATATCAACATTGACCGTATTTTAAGGATTTGAGCTTTACGATAGCAAGATGTCTTAATCATCAAGAATAGAGGTGAAAAACCTGGACTAAACAATAAATTTTATGACCAATTTTTATAACCAATGTAGCACATTTAACAATTTTATAGCTAATAAATTGTTCATAAAAATTATGAGGTTGAATCGGCACCTCGACACTAACACCTGTAAAATGGGCACCCCAAGATTTAACACCTGCACAATCAACATCCTAAATTGGACTGGGGAGCCGATTCTACAGGTGATTCAAATTTATTGTCTAGTCCAAGTTTTTTCATCTAGTTCCTATAGATTTGTTTATAGACTATAATTGAAAATGAAGGTTTGAACTAGAAGACGCGTATATTTCTTATGAATACAAAGTATTTTGCACCAGTAAGTTCAAATTATTAGATAAGAACTTTTGTCTTATATTTTATCTTTTTAATGTAACATATCAAAGGTTTTTCTGCCAACATCACCAACTGTATATCATCCATGCTGAAGGTTACCAATTACTACCCACCTCTCTGTCGGGATGAAGAGTTTCTCCATTTATTGCCCAGATTAGTGAAGCAGGGGGCTTAGAGCCTCTAGCCCAGCACTGTAGTCTTGCCACACGTCCTTCCACTGTATTAACGGGGCCCTGAACAACTACACTGGAGGCAGACACTGTGGAAGAAAACAAGAAATTTATTATTTTTGTAACCTAAACTTGAATAGTGAACAAATTTTCATTAGTCTGCTATAAATAACATCTGTTTTCAGAAAACTAATAGTCCTTTTATGTCAGACTAAAGAAAATTTGTTCACTATTCAGAGTAGTTCTTTTACTCAGGACTCTACATTCACTGAATTGAACATCTTTTTTGATTAAAATTTAATCCTGCTCAAAGGTTTTACCCAGATAGACCACTTTAACTTTTCTTTCCAGTACTCACAATACATCCTAAGAGTTGCAGTAGCTGTTATAGGTAGCGTGAGGTTAGAATTCAGAGCCACACAAGTCAGGTTAGAGTTGTCCCATGTCCTGTCCATCACCTTCACACGCATGGAACTGCGAAGAACCTGTTAAAATAAAATATAGAGTAGGCAATTAATTATAACTATACAGTAGATCTACTCTAGAGCCGGAGTCTTCTATAGTGAATGTAGTGTTCTGAGTAAGGAAGTAGTCTCTATAGTGAACCAATTTTCTTTAGTTTGCCATAAAATGGTCATAAGTTTTTTTCTAAAACTGATAAACATTCATGAGAGACTAAAGAAAATTTGTCCACTATACGGAGTATAGTTCCTTACTCAGTACTTTAAATTCACTATAGAGGAGTTATACTGTACTATAATTAAAGAGCCGCATCTGTTCGTTTGCCATACCTTTAAGAACCACATGGCATAATAGTCTGCACCCACGGCTAGTGGCTATACGGGTCACATCAATATCAATCATTTAAAAAAATCATACTTTTGACTTTTGTGACTATAAAAGTATCCAGTATATGTCCATTGTTAAATCAGTATATATGTATTAACAGAATTCTCAATGAATTAGCAACAGGTGCTGTAGTGGTTGTAAAATACAATCAAATTAGCAATATTATACTATATAGAGACAACTGCATAAATCCTAATGTAGATGGTTTGTTCTTGGAACTATTTCGAGTGACCTCACTACTACAAAGGTTAATCATTACTTAACATTTGTAGGAGTACAAATAATGTAACATAAATAAAATATTTGTAGCTTTTAAATCTTTTTTGGAATAACTTCGGGATGTTCCCAAATAAAGATCTTGTTATTTTCTCTCTATTATCAGGAGTGTCATATATCAGTCTTCAACAAAATTATGAAGAAACTTAAATTATTAACTATTTACTAATTCAATATTTGATTTGAACTTATAAATTCGTATCTATATTTTTAAATATCCTTTTCTTTTACTGTAATTGCCATTTTTTTTACTCAAAATAAGATTTAAAAAACTGTTCTAAGCGGATGTTTAAAACAAGAATCAATTGTGAATTTTAATTTCATCTCTAAGTTATTTACCGATCACTCAGATCGCACTCGTACATTTTTCTCAGACTCAAATTTCAGCATCAATCAAAGTTCGATTCTAAGTAAAAAAAAGGAAGTCATTTTCTGGCTCTCAGAGCAATTGCAAAAGTGTCATTTCTAGGCAACTCAAAAACTGCTGACTCGGCATCCCACACCAGCTACATATAGATTCCAAAGAAATTTAGAGCTGCTGTGGATTCGCCAGCATCAGATCTATAGAACCTTATTGAAATCTCATCGAATAAAGGACGTCTTAGAAACTTTATGTTACACATTAATTGAAGTAGACAGGGAATTCAATTTCAAGGATATAATTTTCATCGTATGGAAAAAGTAGGCAGATTGTTCGCTTATAGAAATTTTCAAATTGAAATTATCTTTTAAGGAAATGTCATGCAAATATATCAAACTAAATACAAAAAGGAGATTAAGCTATTGGTATGAAGCTAGTATCTTAAATTCATTCTTTATTCGACAATAATTAATTTTAGAAAAAAAAAATAGTTCACCGTACTCCAGTTTAGATGGTTTTTTGAAAACCAATTTTTGAAACTGATTTTCAAAACACGCAAAATATTAACCCCAAGTACGACTAGAAAACTGACCAATTGTCAGTAACCCGTTAATGTACCATTCAACTGTAAAATTTCTAAAACTATGATGTCAAATAAAAGAAATGGGACAATTTAACCGAGTCTTGAGAATTAATTTGTCAGCCTCCAATTATTTACTCGTCGATAAATTTAAAGCACCAAAAGATTATGAAACGTAAAAGATTCTTTGTATAAATAAAATTATACTTCCGCATGAATAAATCGATATTGCTAAAAAAGTAAGGCCTTTATATTAAAAGAAAGAAACATAGGTTCAATTTAAAAAAAATCTAAATATCCAGAAAAATAAATATTAAAAACGGAATATATTATATTGGAATTAAATATTTCAAAAAGCAAAATATTGTCTATCCCATTAAGGTAAATACCTAATATTTCCCAAGCTATGATACAAATTCCCTCGTAAATCTAAAATATTCGACATGTTTCTAGAAACTTCCAGAATATTGAGGAAATTTCAGATCGATTTATATTCATGAAAATAGAGCTATTTCGCCTAACTTTACCACTTACAGACTTCTTCTCCAACTGTGGCACATCTTCTGTGAGTAGCTTTCTGCCATCCCTAAACCATTTGACGGAGGGGGGCGGGTAGCCTGTGGAACAGGAATTGTCAGAACGAATATTTGTCAAACTTTCTGAAGTTTAGAAAATTAGAATAGTATTCAAAAGTTAATTTGTTTTCTCAGAAGTTAATGAGGAAGTAGTTTCCTTATATTGAAATATTACAATATGTTAAATAACTCACTGATATATTATAATATTAAAAGAAATGTTAGTATATTAGGTATTCAATTCCTTTGGGTAGGTTCCGAGTTATCGGACAGTTCCACATTTCGATCATACAAAAAAGAAGTATATTATAATTATTATTTGACTTTTATTTTAATTTGTTTTTAATTAAAATAATTAATTAAAATTTTAGTTCCCTTCTGTTATCCCTTACTTGATCGAAAATAAGGAACCGTTCGACAACTCATAATTTATCCTGCATTTAATTGTACTACAGTGATATTTTTTTATTGCAAATCAGACTAGGGTAAGTTACGAATTATCGGTCGGTTTCACATTTTCGGTTATAAAAAAAGATCAAATAATAATTACTTATTTTCCATTTTAATTGGTACCATGGATATCAATTGAACAAAAATAAATAATTATATCGTTTTTCAAATATGAACGGAAATGTGAAATCGACCGACAAATCATAACATAATCTAACCATATAAAAAGTCGCAGTTGAGCCATCGAAGATTTAGTTCACTAATCTTCTATGGCCCCACCATAACTCACTACTCACCCCCCTTGACAAGGCAGTTGAAGGTGTGTTTGGAGCCCTCTGGGTAAGGCCCCACCACAGGCCCCTCATCTTCTGTCTCATCCACCAGGCGGATGGATAAGGGGGACTCTTGGGGGAGAGAAAGATTAGACCCAGGCAAGATGAAATGGTGGGATAAACTGAGATGAAGAGAGGTCTTCGATGGCCCAACCATAACTTCCTCACTTAATCTTCTATGGCCTCACTTTAACGTTCTCCCTTAATCTTCTATGGCCCCTTATTACTTTCTCTTAGAAACATATTCTTATTTTCAAAGATGTCTTCTAAAACCAGAAATTTTGTAAAACCAATTTGTAGATTCACCAAAAACATTATTTATAGAGCCCCTGCATTAATAATACATTTCTTAAATAAAGCACATCTACATCAAATTTACCTCTCTACATCAGTATATTCCCATTTCCCCCCATTCTCCCTCCCCCACTTACCGACTACGTGGAGGTTCACGTGACTGACGTGGGCCGGACTCCTCCCGAAAAAGTCGACACGGCACTCGTAGACGTCTTCACTCGTGAGGTTGACGTTAGGCAGCGCCAGGGAGGCTGAGGCTCGAGTGACCGAGAGGTGAGGATTGGAGAGGCGGGGTGCAGGGAGGGAAATGCGAGGTGTTCTGCCGTCATAGCTGAGGAGGAGAGGATATGAGGAAGGCGTGACGTCATGATTAACATGAAGCGTGACGTCATGATAACAAAAAATGAATCTTGATGTAGTAATAAAAAAAAATATATTTAAAAGATTAAAAATGAATATTAAAATACGTAAAAAGAAAATTTAAAAAAATGAAGAGTGACGCCAGAAATATGAAAAATAATTACATAAAGAATTTATTATTATTATAATCGTCTCTATGGCCTTGACAGTAAAGAAATAAAAAAAAACAATTAAAGAAGAGAGGAAATTTAATGGTCATAAATGACTGACAGATAATTATTTTTGACGTCATAATGTGATAAATTTATTGTTACGTCTTAAAGGGCTTAAAAATACTTTTTTCAAGTAATACGAAGGTTTCATATTTTAATATGTGAAAATGAAAAAAATCTATTTCTATAATTTAATTAGTGATTTCAATCGAAGGAACTATAGATATTTCAATTAAAAGGACCAATTGAATAAGCTAATTAGAAATTAATTAACTCCTTTAATACAAACAAAAGATGTCCTGATTGTCTTACAAGTACGAACAATCTATGGCTTCGAGAGATTCCGCCATAATTAAAAACTCATTTCACTTTACATACTTCAAATATTCTGTAAATGCGTAGGTAGGTAGGTACTATCAAAGAAAAGTGTATCTGCTCGATGAAATTTTCTCAAATAACAATTTTCAAATTTCCTATTATTTTCAAGTCTTAGGTACAAATTTATCATCATGTATCCAACCAAATTTTAAAATATTTACAAGTATTACAATTAGTATACCTAGTTTCTTTTTCTGAAATGTAAAATTAGTAAACAGTGAAAAAATCGTTACGGTTACACTTCACTTGGACTGTACGTACGTTTCGTTATAGGCCTAATCTGATAAAGTCTAATTCGCGTGATCTAAAATCAATTTTATAGGGCCACACAGGTAAATTGCGATCCTTTAATATCAAGAAAACTTATCAACTCTAAAACCTGCTATTAAAATGATGCACATCAAAAGAAGCGCAATGCATGCTATAACTTATTAATTTTATAAATGTTTTGGAACTATGATTTTTAATAGAGTTTCTGAGATTTAAGGCAGTGTGCCGCAATTTACCTTCTTCGCCCTAGTTAGATATATACTCTATAGAAAATATAAGTAATCAGTCTACCTACCACATTTTATTAATTACAAACATTTTTTTTTAATTCAGAAATTCCATTCCCTCCATATTTAAATTTTTCGAAGTTACGTACCCATGCAGAATTTTACGAATCAATTAATTCTATTGCAGATGTTGCATATCAAAATAAGTACAATGCATGTTATAATTTTTTAATTCAATAAGAGTTAATTAATTCTATAAGCGTTTTAAGTCTGTGTATCGAAGCTGAAGTTAGTGTTCCGTAACGTAATTTAGTTGCTTCCCCCTAAATTCTTACTACAACTACATCGTCAACAACAATCAAGAGTCAATTATAAAGCTCAACTTACGCCTTACCAACAGAATCACATTTAGGACAATATATTTCTAGATTTCTGCATTGTAAATGCCTAGATTTCTGCATTGTAACTGCCTAGATTTCTGCATTGTAACTGCTTAGATTTCTGCATTGTAACTGCCTAGAATTTCTGCATTGTAACTGCCTAGAATTTCTGCTTGGTAACTGCCTAGAATTTCTGCTTGGTAACTGCCTAGAATTTCTGCTTGGTAACTGCCTAGAATTTCTGCTTGGTAACTGCCTAGAATTTCTGCTTGGTAACTGCCTAGAATTTCTGCTTGGTAACTGCCTAGAATTTCTGCTTGGTAACTGCCTAGAATTTCTGCTTGGTAACTGCCTAGAATTTCTGCTTGGTAACTGCCTATAATTTCTGCTTGGTAACTGCCTAGATTTCTGCTTGGTAACTGCCTAGATTTCTGCTTGGTAACTGCCTAGATTTCTGCTTGGTAACTGCCTAGATT
The DNA here is from genome assembly GCA_947561585.1 of Caprella mutica. Classification (NCBI taxonomy): domain Eukaryota; kingdom Metazoa; phylum Arthropoda; class Malacostraca; order Amphipoda; family Caprellidae; genus Caprella; species Caprella mutica. The sequence continues at coordinate 241,404 of CANNZV010000956.1, forward strand.
TCTGCTTGGTAACTGCCTAGATTTCTGCTTGGTAACTGCCTAGATTTCTGCTTGGTAACTGCCTAGATTTCTGCATTGTAACTGCCTAGATTTCTGCATTGTAACTGCCTAGATTTCTGCATTGTAACTGCCTAGATTTCTGCATTGTAACTGCCTAGATTTCTGCATTGTAACTGCCTAGATTTCTGCATTGTAACTGCCTAGATTTCTGCATTGTAACTGCCTAGATTTCTGCATTGTAACTGCCTAGATTTCTGCCATTGTAACTGCCTAGATTTCTGCCATTGTAACTGCCTGGATTTCTGCCATTGTAACTGTTTAGATTTCTGTATTTTAATTACCTAGATTTCTGTAAATAAAATTCTTAAATAGCTTAAACTGAATGTAGTTACAACAGTGTCTACCTCAAAGATCAAGTGGGCGTTCCTTCCTAATCTTCCATAGCCCCGGCCACCACAACTTTTTCTCAAGGAAGGTAACGGTAAACTAAACCAGAATTTACTCACTGAAAAATTCCATTTCTAAAATAACCTCACTTGTTGTATCACCTAGTAAGTAACAATTAAAATGTAAATAGTCACCTCAAATCAAATTTTCTTATTGTTTTAATCAATAAGCCTTGTGTTTCTTATCATTTTGCTGTAAACCCCATGAAATCTAAGAGCACATATTTAATTTCATTTGCTTTTAATGATTTACCTCCGTTTATACACCTCAGGGAATAATGATATTTATAGCCTAAACGGAGGCCGGTCATGCATTGTTTATTTATAGAATTCAAATTGGAAATAAAATATAGAGTGTTCAATCTTTTTCTTTTGCGTCAGATTAGCGTTATGGACAATTGTTGTGCAGAGAGTATACTTAGAAAGTATATAAAAATATATGTACTGAACTGAATTTAATGCGGTTTGCAGATTAATGATCCCAGACTTTAGTTCTATACTATTATGTAATATTCCAATTTTTTCCTGTAGCCTGGAGAGTAACTTTAAGTATATATCATATTTTTTTAATACTGATATAAACTTGTTCTAGCTGCTTAATTTTTTTGCGAATGAAAATTCCAGTTCAGCTACAAGTAGTTATCTGTAAAAAGTTTTGAATATTGTATTTTTATTCTTGATGTTAATTAACCTTTTATACCCAGAATTAATTTTAGTGTGTAAAAACGGAAATTTTCAGATATTCTTGTAATATATAGGTAAAAAAAGCATGTTAAACAATAAAAAAAAAATATATTTTTCAAACAATAGAAAAAAATCAAATGTTATACAAATCCACAATTGTAGGTTTTTTTCACAAAAAAAACGCGCCAAAAATATATCGCTTGGAAGAGGACAGAAGGCATGAAGTGTTAAAGCCTGCATTATTTATTTTACTACATTCCCCTTATTAAAAAATGTTCAATTAGGTTTTCTGGTCTCACCTGACGATAGATTTGGTAGAACTTTTCCTGTACCACAGCACCACTTTGGGTCTGTCCCCAGGATTGAGGGGATCCAACCGGCAGGGGAGAATCACTGTACTCCCAGTCGTCGCTGTGACGTCAGTGACTGAAACGAGAGAAATAATGACGTCATTAAAGCAATTAAGTTATAGAAGAACATTTAGAAATAAAGGAATAGCTTTTGAAAGATTTGAATTTTTTTAATTGTTGGTTACTGTTGGACTACATGACATTGTTTATCTTATAAAATGTCACTTTGAAAACCCTATGAAACTAGATGAATGACACTTGTAGAGCGCATACCTTCGCCACCGCTTATAAATGACCTTGACCGTCCAATTATCCTTGAGTTATAAATGACCTTGACCTTTGATCCATTTGCTCCCAAAATCTAATCAATCAAATCAATCATCCCAACAGCTTTCAGGCAATTTGGTTGAACAGTTTTTGAGGTATCGATTTATAATTGACCTTGAACTTCACTTTTGACCCGATAGATTTTAAATTTTACCAGATGATCACTGAAGAATGTCCACTCGTCGCACTAAATTTCAGGAAATTTGGTTTAATACTTTTTGAGTTATGTGAATAACAAGATAATAAATAAATAAATGCCGCCTAAAATATTACATTCTGTAATCTGCGAAGGTAATAAATGCCGACCGAAACATAACCTTTTGTAATTTGCAAAGGTAATAAGTTTCAAATATCTTCATACTCTAATATTTTCAAACTATTAAATAGATATCACTTATTACTGAATTTTTAAATTTTAAACAAATGATCAAAACACTTATTGAAATGGTAAATAAAAACAAAATACTTAGAAGAAGTAGTTATAAGGAAAAGTGACTTCAGAACAAAGTCACATTCCACCCAAGAGATATAGCCAATTTTTCTCTGTCCAACCTCATACATCTTCAGGATAGAACTCTTTGGGTGATCAAGTAAAGGGCCGTACACACGTAGGTTTTTTTTAAGTCTTTCCACCAGACTTTTTGCTAAGCTCCTCCTACTTTTTCTAAAAGAATATAAGAAAAACGATATAATTGTTATTTATTTGAGTTGGTATCCATGATACCCAACTAAAATAAATAATAATTATATCGTTTTTTCTTATAATCTCGTGGAAAAAGTAAGAGCTTAGCAAAAAGTCTGGTGGAAAGACTTAAAAATCCCGCGTGTGTACGGCCCTTGAAAGAATGTTTAGTTCATATTCTCCACTCACTGAATTATCGGAGTATAATTTTGAACTGTTGCAAATCGTAGTATTTGGACACTCATAGTATTCGGAACATATGTCAAGACATATCAATCTATTTTTTTTTTAATTTTCATCACTCATTCTCACTTTTTTTCCTCTATTACAATAACTGAAATCATGAGCTTACAATTGTAGAATATTTTAGTCAATTTAAAGTCTTAATTTAGCTTTACAAATGATTGAGTAGAGAGAATATCAACGTTTAAAATAAATCTTTTAAAATTCTTAAGTAGTAGTAAAAATAGATTCAGATTGTTATTTTACAATAATTATTCCACTTTGCCCTCAAGCCACATAGTTTATTTCAGTGCTCATAGATCGCTAAAAATATTTCGAAAGAGTAAAGTAAAGATTCGATCCCAGGGGCGTCGTTCATTCAAATTTATCGTCTCCATTAAATTTCTTTTAGTCTAACACCAAATTCTGTGAAAGTCCGTTAAATATTACAGAATTATTTGCATATTCGAACCAGTATACAGAACGCATTCGAATATTTCGAATGACTTGTCGCATAAGGCTATACATAAAGATCCGACTCATGTTACTTACTCTACCTAGGCGACCTTTTCGAGAAAACCATATTTGCATAATTCTATATTTCCCGTCTAATATTTATGTCAGTGGGAGAGAGTAGTTCTTCCAGTTCTAATTCTTTTACGGTCTGTTAAGCCACCTTCACGCTATCAATCTTTTCGGTCATACCTATTAACAAAGCAATCAAATAAAAGAAAATGAAAGAGCTCACGAATAACAGACCGGAAAGGTTATAGTGCTGCTAAGTAAAAAAAATGTAATGTTCTTTTTTAATATAAAATTGATTTATCCAATCAGATTAAAGTATATCAAAATGTATATTAATAAAAGGGGCTTATTTTTGAAATTATGTGTAAAAAAAACCTATGATTCAGTCGGTTTAACTGCGAGCAATGAATTCAGGTTATTCGAACATGTAGTATATTATGGTCGAATTGATGACTTTTTTTGACCGGAGTAGTTAACCAAATTACTAAGATTTTTCTAGAATGACCATCAGGAGAAAAACCAAAGGCGATTAAGCATATATATGATTTTTAAGATATGAAGAAACAGGTGATACATTTTGAAGTCTTCATTCTCTATATCCAATACCATCCACACAGCACGGAGTGTTCTTCTAACACATTCTAAAGTGTTATTGCAAAGTGAAATGTAGTTCCATCAGCCAAATGATATTTCATTGTTTCACATCATTCCGAAATCTTGAGACATGTTTCATTTGAAGATAGAGGTTGTTACCTCGCCATCATACTAAATGACGTCGTTTCTAAATCCGTCGAGTGGAAATTGAGTCTGTCTCAAGCTGGGAAATACAGATGGCGTAATCCGCTAAACAACCCCAGTGTTGTGCTTCTCAATTGGAACATCTTGAACCAAATTGCTACGTTTTTAGGAGCTAATTTAACTTTGGACTCATAGAGAAACTCTAAATTGAGTGAAAGTGGCAATAGCTGAAAGCAACGAATTTCAGGCTGAGGCTATTAAAGTTCCTATTATTCAATAGAATAAAAGATCAATAAAATTTACAGGACCTAGTCAATTGTTAACCGTTTTAGATTGTCACTTTATCTATGGTTTTCTATTTTCAAGAAATGAACAGATACATACGAAAGAAAATGGAAAAAATAAGAATAAAATAATACGTAACTTGAGTAAGTAAGTAACTTGTAAGTAATAAGTAAGCAACTTGAAATGTTAGACAGAAAAATTAAAAACTTTTGATTAGTTTATTAGATATCACGAAGGCTTTCGAAAACTTGGGTTATTTGAAAAAAAAAATCTTGTTGAGTTAATAGACTTCAAAACAAATGGAATAATTAAGAAGTTCATAATTTTAAATTAAATTGGGTTAACCTATACATCAATACACAAGATTGCAGTTAGTGTACTAATAATCAATATAGTCTTTATCCTAATTCAAATTACATTATTATTTATCATACAAGTATCTAGTTCAAATTCTTTGATTATAAAATAAATTGAAAGCAATTCTGCAAAGAGATTGTAGAAAAGTTTTGATCTTCCTACAAAACCAAATAGAAACTTTGGTCTGTAGAATCATTGAATGAAATTCTATTTTTTATATAACAGTCGAGTGAAAATTTACTTTTTATATAACAGTCGAAATAAAATTTATTTTTTATATAACAGTCGAATGAAAATTTACTTTTTATATAACAGTCGAAATAAATTTTTTTTTATATAACAGTCGAATGAAAATTTACTTTTTATATAACAGTCGAAATAAAATTTATTTTTTATATAACAGTCGAAATAAAATTTATTTTTTATATAACAGTCGAATGAAATTCTAATTTTTATATAACAGTCGAAATAAAATTCAATTTTTTATATAACAGTCGAATGAAATTCTATTTTTTATATAACAGTCAATGAAATTCTATTTTTTATATAACAGTCAATGAAATTCTATTTTTTATATAACAGTCAATGAAATTCTATTTTTTATATAACAGTCAATGAAATTCTATTTTTTATATAACAGTCAATGAAATTCTATTTTTTTATATAACAGTCAATGAAATTCTATTTTTTATATAACAGTCAATGAAATTCTATTTTTTATATAACAGTCAATGAAATTCTATTTTTTATATAACAGTCAATGAAATTCTATTTTTTATATAACAGTCAATGAAATTCTATTTTTTATATAACAGTCAATGAAATTCTATTTTTTTATATAACAGTCAATGAAATTCTATTTTTTATATAACAGTCAATGAAATTACAGAATCTCAATTTGCAGAAAGTTTTCTTTCGCACAGATATGACTTAGATGTTAATTTAGTCTATTCCCTTCGGAATCAACAGGTAAGAAAAATCGAAATGAAAAATTAATTTTGATGAAGAATTAATTTTCGTACAGATACTTTGGTAGTGTAAAAATCATTAGTTTGCATTTTTTAAATTTGAAAGGGAATATAGAGTAATTGGTCTATCTCAGATTTGACAGTAAAGGGTCAAACTGGTAGGTAGAACTTTTACACGGAATGATGATTTAATGAAAATTCTAAAAATCTTAGATAGTTTCTATACATTCAATAAAATTTTCTAAAATGGACAAACATATTTAGAACAATTATCTTTAAGTAAATGATAATTATTAAATTATTTTCTGATAGGAACTGTTGACATTATATAATAAAATATTCACTTAATACTTCCTTGTTTAGTTCATCCCGACATTAAAATCATTTATTTACTTCACACTGCGGCGAAATATTCGAAGTATTTGGACTATTTTTTTCTTTGCTTGAGGACAACAAATAACGACTGGAAAGATGGGAAGAGGGATATCGTTATTTGTATTCAAGGAAGGTGTTCTTTGAATGCTCAGGAGAATATTTGGAGTGAAAGAATTGTACGACGATAGGGAAGAAGTTAAGAGTGAAGTTATGGCATGAATCTATATTCTATCACCCTGTTTAATGATGCACAGTGTGCATTGGTCTGTTGGTTCCAGATAAAAGAAATTAGGGATTATAAAAAACCGTGATTAAAGAAACCGAGATTAAAAAATCCATTTACAAAATATCTGGGATTACAAAAAAATCAGATCGTGATATAAAAAAAAACTAAATTTTTATTTAAAAAATCCGATTTTTTTTTAAATTTAAGAAATGAAGATAATTCAAAAATATGACAGCACATAATTTTTAACGGGTAATAGTAATACACTTCAGAAATATTGATGATCGAAATTTGAATAACAGAAAAATAACAAATTTGATTACCCAAAAAAAAAAAAAAAAATACAAATATTAAAAAAAAAAATTGAATTATTTTTTCGATAAATCATTATATTAATTGAATTCTCAATGGATGAATTACTGGTACTGTACTAGAAACTGTAGTCACTACTATAGAGTTTATTTTTTGGATCTTTTCTGTTTGCTGGGCGCATTTGAAAATAAAGGAAATAAAATATAATGGCCTCAAAGTTACTGACTTTTATAATTGAATTATTTAGTTAGAAAAATACATACTTGTTATATTTAATATTGTATTTAGAAAAGTTAATGTTTCCTGAGCGGATATGAAAATAAAATAATACTGTAATGATGATAACAATTTTGTTCCCTGGGTGCATTTGAAAATAAAATTATAACAATATAATGATAATAACAGTTTTCTTGAATTGTGAAAATAATTTCTTTTATTTGATTTTAGGTTTCTCCAAATCCACTTCAGATTTCAATCTTCGATCGTCATCAAGGAAAGGTGGCAGTAAATAACAACGCGTATTCGTGATTTAATTATATTTGCACTATTTTCATTATTTTCAAATGCGCCTAGCGAAGAGAAAAGATCCATTTTTTTCAACCTGATTGAACGAATCGAATAATGATCGGTTATACGAGGACCGAATTCTTTCATCCCCCGAAGAATGAGACACTGAGAATATATATGCGAGTACATGTCACTACGACTAAGAATATAAACCCTCTAATAATGATATATGCGAGTACATGTCACTACGACTAAGAATATAAACCCTCTAATAATGATATATGCGAGTATATGTCACTACGACGAAGAATATAAACCCTCTAATAATGATATATGCGAGTACATGTCACTACGACTAAGAATATAAACCCTCTAATAATGATATATGCGAGTACATGTCACTACGACTAAGAATATAAACCCTCTAATAATGATATATGCGAGTACATGTCACTACGACTAAGAATATAAACCCTCTAATAATGATATATGCGAGTACATGTCACTATGACGAAGAATATAAACTCTCTAATAATGATATATGCGAGTACATGTCACTACGACTAAGAATATAAACCCTCTAATAATGATATATGCGAGTACATGTCACTACGACTAAGAATATAAACCCTCTAATAATGTGACTCTCTATTGGAACAGAAGAAGTCTGGAGTTAATTTAGGATTCAATGAAAATCTTTTGAAGGTTTGGAGAAATGGAAGCCAAGTCGAGAGTCTCGCAGTTGTCGACATTTCAACTGATGATTGGAATGCAAAGTACAGAAATATTTCACCTGATGCTCACAAATGAAAAGGAAGCCAATAACCAAATACAACTGAAAAAAGGTAACAGGTGTTGACAACAGGAGTTGAAAACAGGTGTTGATAAAAGTGCTGATAACAGGTGTTGATAACATTTGTAGTTCAACGCGGCTATCACCTAATTTCCACAATCTAAGAGTAACAATCTTTCTTCTTATAAAATAGAGACATTTAAATTGCGTATAGTACTTATTTAGTATACAATGTTTGACACTAGGTTTACCCATTCAAATAGCGGACACTCACAGTACTAGGAAAATTCCCTAACTAGGGCCTGAACCAACCTGACTTTTATAAATTACTTATTAACCTAACATGACATCTGTTTATACCCACTATCCGAGTACTGTGATGGAATGGGGGTTGCTTCACAATTCATGAAATTTAAATCTTTTAATACTATTATTTTATATACATATAATAAATCTATCTTAAACTTTCTAACTATTAATGTCTCTTTATCTTACTATTAATCTTTAAACCATTTTTCAAATCTTTCTTACTACTAATATGTTATTTCCAAGGTATACTAACTACACGGCATGTCAAGATGATTACAGTTTTGTTGTGAAAGACGCTTCGGTGACCCGGGATAATTATTTTTACATGGAATCAAGGTATGCTATTCATTCTTTTTACAATCGAAACTGGCTGAATTCAGCATTACCTTAATTATCCTCAAGATATATAAGCTTAGAAGATATACTAAATGCCTTGATACGAGTTTTAGACTCTTCTGCGCATAACCAAATACGAACAATCGTCGAACATACGAATGCACAGATGTGACCCTGCAATATCACATTACATACTCTATATGCTATACAGCTGGTTGAATAGTTGGTTAAATAGTATATAAGGATCTGTCCATTGTTGTTTGTGCAGTGTAGGAAGCCATGAAAAAAGTGTTTAACCCGCTGTATAGTATATAAAGTATGTAACCTAATATTGTAGGGTCACATCTGTGCATTCGTATGTGCGTATTTGTTTATGCGCAGAAGAGTCTAAAATTCGTATCAAGGCGTATAATACCTTGTAAGTTAATATATCTTGTTTATTTATATATACGGTGAATAGTTCTTTCTCATACGTTTTTAAAAGTAACATTCTTTTTCCTGTATATTAATCTGAGCACACACTGTATGTATAGGGTAAGTTTAAAGTTATCGGACGCTTTCACATTTTCGATCATATAAGAAAAAATACTAGGTAGACGAATAAAATATTTTTTAGGCCCTGTTTCTGCATAGTCCTTAGAACGAATAATATTTTTCCTTTGTAGATCGTCCGTTTAAATATCATCCGCTATACAAGCTTTACCTGTAATTATTAAAATAAAAGTTAATAACTGTGATATTCTTTTTCTTCTATGATCGAAAATGAGAAACAATCCGATAACTCAGAACTTACCCTACAGAACACTTCTCGCCTTTATTGGTCCGTGGAGCCTATCAAGAAGATTGCCAGCCTATTTCCACGTACCTAATCTAGGCACTGCGAACTATCATAAAAAAGAGGCAGCGAATTATACTGATTTATTTGTCCGTCTGCGCCATTGGAGCCAGAGTGAGAAACGTGGCGTGATGGAGACTGTGTGGAACTTGGAGAGCTTATGATATCCTAATGAAATATCTTACACATATATTATTTACATGAGGAATGAGAGAATATGCACCGAGAGCCAATGGGCTTTCAAATTGCTAATTTTATCCAGTCACGATAGCGAGGTATAGAACGTTAATGTGGTGTAGCACGAAGTTAAGAGTGCATCGCATTGTAACACGTGTGTTAGAGTCTTCTAAGATATGAAATATAACGTAAATTATGTATTGGCTAATTTGGTTAACGGAAATATCACAAGTGAATCTATCATCATTTTATAAACATTTCACGGAAATGTTCAATAGAATCATATCACTTCAGAGAATATGTAACCGAAAGTTAGATCACAAACTTTAGGCAACAGTTAACAATATAATAATGTTCATGATATATTTACACACTGAATTTATCATCATAACTAATAACTAATAATAAATCCTTCATTTCAACATAATATTCAATTAAACTGAAACAACAATAAACAAGTATGATAATATTTATAAATTGAATGATTTACAGTGGGAGATTATCATAGTCTGCTTTAGTCATATTAGGTCTAGTGATGAATATACATATAGTGATGCGTAGTAATGCATATATAGTGATGCGTAGTAATGCATATATAGTGATGCGTAGTAATGCATATATAGTGATGCGTAGTAATGCATATATAGTGATGCATAGTGATAGGTCTAGTGAAGCATAGTGATAGGTCTAGTGAAGCATAGTGATAGGTCTAGTGAAGCATAGTGATAGGTCTAGTGATGCACAGTGATAGGTCTAGTGATGCATAGTGATAGGTCTAGTGATGCATAATGATAGGTCTAGTGATGCATAGTGATAGGTCTAGTGATGCACAGTGATCGGTCTAGTGATGCACAGTGATAGGTCTAGTGATGCATAGTGATAGGTCTAGTGATGCATAGTGATAGGTCTAGTGATGCATAATGATAGGTCTAGTGATGCATAATGATAGGTCTAGTGATGCATAGTGATCGGTCTAGTGATGCACAGTGATAGGTCTAGTGATGCACAGTGATAGGTCTAGTGAGGCTTAGTATTAGTGGTAGGTTTCTAATGATATGCATGATTATAATTACCAGCTCCACTAGCTGTTGTTATTGTAAATAGACTAATGATGTTAAGAAAACAAGGAAATGATGTAAAGAAAACAAGCAAATGACATTGAAGATATCGAACAACTCAGACGGAAAATTTGAAACTGACGGATCGTAATTATTGTCAATTACGGTAAATATTTAGAGTATTTTATCGTAAAATATAATAATTTCAGAATGTGGACTGAGAGTTGAGCGTCAACAATTGGGCCCCATGTCAATTGGGCCTTACGACAATAGGGTCAAAGAAAATTGGGCCCCAAGACAAGTGGGCCCAGGAGAATTGAGTCCATAAAAAATGTGATAGCAGCACAATAAAGAAGTTTAATTTGTTATTACAGTAGCAATAGTCAATTAAGTTATTACAGGAGACAGATAAAAAACATGACTCGTATATATCCCAAGTATTGTGTATGTAGAATTAAAACTTCTTCAAGGTTTGGCTATTGTTGAAATGGCCTGATTTGCTAGTACATACTTCACATTTTAAGTGCTGCTTGATTTCCAGTATTTATACGACGAAACTTGTTTGAAACGTGATCCTGCTCTAATTTTATTTTATGTACAAATTTGATAATAATACTGTAGCGAAATTGAATCGAGCTGTTCATCGCTTTGTGCCACCCTTCAATTGCATTATAGTGTTACGAGGCAGATCTTCCATGACACGGTTGTAGACGCTCATAACTCATGATTTGAAAAGAGGATTTCGTCGATTTCTTCTGAATCGCCTTCATGAATACCCACGAAATAAACTTTAATGAAGCATTTAATAAAAGTTAACTAATGTGTATGCATCATATTTATAGAAAGTTAAAATCTTATTCTCCAGATTGTAGCAGAGTATGTTATTACTACAGTAGAGTCTATGGTATCAACTTATTTGAAGGCCATTGCTACTGCAATAACAAAGTAACTCTTATTTATTGTGTCTGCTGACACTATTTTTTATATGCTCAATTAATTGTCTTCTGGCCCAATTGTAGTGGATCCAAATGTCGGCGGGCCCAATTGTACTGGACCCAATTGTCGTTGGGCCTAATTGTCTCTGACTTAATTGTTGGCGGGCCCAAATGTCTCTGACCTAATTGTCAAACATAAACAATCTTTTTATCAATTTCAATTTACCCACTGGGTGTTTCGTTAGTGATGCATTTGATCAGTTTACATTATATCACTGCATGCTGTCACTATATCACTGCATGCTGTCATTATATCACTGCATGCTGTCATTATATCACTGCATGCTGTCACTATATCACTGCATGCTGTCATTATATCACTGCATGCTGTCATTATATCACTGCATGCTGTCACTATATCACTGCATGCTGTCATTATATCACTGCATGCTGTCATTATATCACTGCATGCTGTCACTATATCACTGCATGCTGTCATTATATCACTGCATGCTGTCATTATATCACTGCATGCTGTCATTATATCACTGCATGCTGTCATTATATCACTGCATGCTGTCATTATATCACTGCATGCTGTCATTATATCACTGCATGCTGTCATTATATCACTGCATGCTGTCATTATATCACTGCATGCTGTCATTATATCACTGCATGCTGTCATTATATCACTGCATGCTGTCACTATAGCACTGCATGCTGTCATTATATCACTGCATGCTGTCATTATATCACTGCATGCTGTCACTATATCACTGCATGCTGTCATTATATCACTGCATGCTGTCATTATATCACTGCATGCTGTCATTATATCACTGCATGCTGTCATTATATCACTGCATGCTGTCACTATATCACTGCATGCTGTCACTATATCACTGAATGCTGTCATTATATCACTGCATGCTGTCATTATATCACTGCATGCTGTCATTATATCACTGCATGCTGTCATTATATCACTGCATGCTGTCATTATATCACTGCATGCTGTCATTATATCACTGAATGCTGTCATTATATCACTGCATGCTGTCATTATATCACTGCATGCTGTCACTATAACACTGCATGCTGTCATTATATCACTGCATGCTGTCATTATATCACTGAATGCTGTCATTATATCACTGCATGCTGTCACTATAACACTGCATGCTGTCATTATATCACTGCATGCTGTCATTATATCACTGCATGCTGTCATTATATCACTGCATGCTGTCATTATATCACTGCATGCTGTCATTATATCACTGCATGCTGTCATTATATCACTGCATGCTGTCATTATATCACTGCATGCTGTCATTATATCACTGCATGCTGCCATTATATCACTGCATGCTGTCATTATATCACTGCATGCTGTCATTATATCACTGCATGCTGTCATTATATCACTGCATGCTGTCATTATATCACTGCATGCTGCCATTATATCACTGCATGCTGTCACTATATCACTGCATGCTGTCATTATATCACTGCATGCTGTCATTATATCACTGCATGCTGTCATTATATCACTGCATGCTGTCATTATATCACTGCATGCTGTCATTATATCACTGCATGCTGTCATTATATCACTGCATGCTGTCATTATATCACTGCATGCTGTCTTTATATCACTGCATGCTGTCATTATATCACTGCATGCTGTCATTATATCACTGCATGCTGTCATTATATCACTGCATGCTGTCATTATATCACTGCATGCTGTCATTTTAAAGATGACAGAACAACACGACTGGTATACTTTTATGATAAAAACACCCGCAAAAAAGTATGGTGGGTCCCTAGAAGATTGATACGAGTCCCTCATGATCGTCAGCAGCTCGACCATAAGTTTCTCACTGAGTAAGTTTATTGATTACCAATATAAAATACGTTTTATGTAAACTCCTCAGCAGTTTTTAATATATATAATATAAGCAATAGAAATAAATAGTTAGTTTCTTTCTTTAATATTAATTACTTAGTTGTTTCAATACACAAAGCAGTTTTTATTGCAATAGATTTGTAATAGTTGAAATATATAATCCTAGAAATATTTATATACGAGTTCTTTTATTCAATAACGTATGCATGTCTAAAGTGATTGTATTAATAATAACTAACTTTGTTGTATTGCATACAAATGATCCACTTCATACATCAATTATAAACTGAATATTATTTATAAAGCAATAGAATATCTCAACAACAAACCCAATAAAACAAATTACTTTCTAAAAATTTTACATGCCATTAGAGAGTATAATATCGAGACGTGAAATGATGTCACAATGACACATAAAAAGTTACTGTATCACCACTAACCATTCAACCAACAATGAAACATGACAACTCTATTCTCCTGTTACAAATATTTATCTTCAGAATGCCATTTGATATTATTTCGAAATCACGAGCGTAAAATGTAACTCATCTCTTAGCTTTGTGTTCCACCTCTGAAAATTGTCCCGTAATGTCCATACCGCCATTCACAAAAGTCTGTGTACCTAATAACTGTCACTTGCAGTGTAACTTTTCTCCTTTATAGCTTCCTGTTGTTGCCAGGAACTTAAAGAGATGATGGTACTTTCGGCCTAGGAAAAGGCTGCATCATTTTTAACTCATAATGTATAAGCAAACTTTTAATTTAAAAAAGAATTCTATCCATGGAAACATACTTTATACATTTAATTATATACAAAATCAGGTAAATTAATTGAATGGAATTAGGTAGCACGAATTAATCGGTTGAAGAATCGTCTTTGAAGGCCTCAAAAATGGTATGAACTTCATTATCATTTAGGTAAATAAATGACATTATTTTGCAAAATAGAATAATTAGTTAATTTAAATAGTTGCTTAAACGTTTACTCTGACAACTGTAAGTGCCTGTAAAATAAATACAAGGAACTACGAAGAAGCAGTCTGAAAGAATATAGGCTCTATGAACTAGGTATAATCTTAAAAAATGATAAGTCTATAGAACTGAGTTTAATAATAAGATTATTATATAAATTTTAAAGAAGTATATTTCGTAGTTTATTCCTCATCATCGGTATATCCCCATCTTACCATATTTCTCTTCACTCCCTTTTTAAAAAATTATTCAGATTCTCTCCCACAGAGCCCCATTCAAATTCTTCCAGAAGTCCGGGCCAATAAATCGAGTCTTCGACGTCCAGATGATGAATTCATTAACCGCTTACGGCCTTTCTTGGGAAACTATCTTACGGACTTTAATTAGGATAACTCAGAGGGTCGCTGGAAGTCTTAAGACTGAAGTCTTAATTCAAGAGAATGAAAAAGGAAACCAGGGGATTATTTTGACACCAAGGAATGAAAAATCTGGCTATCAAAAATATCATATTAGAGAGATGAAGAATTGAATTTTTTCCTTGCTGTAGGTACGGCGTTCGATTTTAGATAATGGATGTTATTATTCGTCTTTGTAATATACAGTAAAGCTCCTCTATAATGAATGTAGAGTCCTGAGTAAGAGAACTACCTCGTATAGTGAACAAATTTCTTTAGTTTGCCACAAATGGTGATCAGTTTTAGAAAACTAATGGCCATTTTATTGCAAACTGAAGGAAATTTGATCACTATAGAGGCTAATTCTCTTACTCAGGACTCTATGTCCATTATAGAGGAGTTCTACTGCACTCATAAGATATCACATATTAATCACCAGGGCTGGGACAATATGCTTTAAAAACTATAGATCCTAAAAATATTATAGACGGAGAGAATTAAAGAGTATTGAATCGTTCTAAACCAGCGGCATATAGTATTCGATACCATTTCATTTAGTATCGTCTATGATATTTTCGGGATCTATAGTTTTTAGAGCATATTGTCTCAGCCCAATTAATCACATTTACCTTTAATTAATGTATATATCATATATATTTCTTTCAGGTTTTTATTTCGCAAATCTCATTCCATGTTTCAAAGTGTGGTGTGTTTTAATTTGGCGAGTCATGTAATACATAATTTAAATAACAGTACCAAAGCTAATGCAAATTTAATGGAATTAGAAAGTTACAATTAGCTTTTTATAAACGGGAAAATCCCTTCGCAGTTTTTGCATTTAATCTTACAAAAATACGTTATCCTAAAAATTCTTTAAACATTTACAAATGCAAAAAAACTATTGCATTAACAATAATTTCTCACTTCCTGAAACGTAAAAATTCTTTGCTTCGTTCCTTAACTATTCTATAAAAAGAAAAATAATTTCCAAAAAATATAATTAACATTTTTTACTGAACTGTTTTAATTTAAAGTTTGAATATTTAGGAAAATATCAGAGCGAGATAAAGTGACACATAAATGTTATCAAGATAATAACTTTAATGATTAAACTTTTCGACAAGTTAAAACATTTAAAATAGAACAGGAAATAAGATTTCTCTTACTGTTTTTCCCAAAATCGATGCATTGTTCGTAATGCAGGAAATTTAGTTAGAGTAAGTTACGAATTATCGGTCAGTTCTACATCTTCGGTCATATAAGAAAAATTGATATAAAAATAATTATTACTACACAGTGCTATCTAATACTTCTGCAAACCCGGGTTTGCAAAAGTATTAGATAGCACTGTGTAAAATTGATTATTTTTATATCAATTTTTATTATTTGACCGAAGATGTAGTACTGACCGATAATTCGTAACTTACCCTAGTACAATAATAGTATCTTATATCACATGCTTTGGTTATCATTATTCCTTGTTTTGTTCCAATAATATGAAGGCGTATTTTTGAAGCTATGGTGAACAGTGGAGTCTTTTAAATAATTTAAACTTTTTAATTAATTAGTCTGCTTCGGAACAAAAAGCCATATTGTTGATGTCAAAAGAAAATTAAGTACAAGGGATTGTAAGAAGCAGTCAGAAAGGAAAGTGGCTTCATGAAGAAAATTACCAACCATCAGTGGGTGATAACGCTCATGGATGAAGAAAAGCTACTCAGTGAATGCAGTTGAGCGAGGACGAATACAAAATAGTAATTCTTCACATCCTAATGAAGATGAATATATTATAGCTAATGCTGATATGATGGTGACCGGTCCGTTCGCCGAAAACACATTCGCCGCACAATACATTAGCCGAACAACACTTTCGCCGAAAAATATGATTATTTAAAAAGGTAAACAAATTTATCTCATATGTCCAAATTAAATTACTTATAACTATTCCTTTTATAAAATATTGACAATATGGAAAAAAGTATTTGAGTATAAAAAGGAAGTTAATGTAACAGATTTATTTCTAGGTTTTCGAGATATTCAATCTCGAAATTGAAGATTTAGAGATATTTAATCCATCTATTCTAACATAAACTTTTAATTTTTTTAAACGCAGTTACTGAACAAAATTGATTTCGACTTCATTTTTATACTCAAATACAATTCTCCATATTGTCAATATTTTATAAAAGTAATAGTAAATGAATATTTTAAAACCTAGAAATAAATCTGTGAAAATTCTTTTTCTTTTGTAACTGATAATTGTACACAGAAAATAGGATTAAAATATAGTTAATAAACTGACACAATTAATGCAGCAATAACATTATATATGAGTTAATTAAAATAACGTAAATTCCATAAAGTTTAACCAATAATTATGTAGAATATTGTGAAGTAATTTATACACTTATATGTAAGTTCATCTATAAGTAATTTCATTTGGACATATGAGATAACTTTGTTTACCTTTTTAAATAATCATATTTTTCGGCGAAAGTGTTGTTCGGCTAATGTATTGTGCGGCGAATGTGTTGTGCGGCGAATGTGTTGTGCGGTGAATGTGTTTTCGGCGAATTAACCTAGAACCGATATGATAATCTAAGACTCTACACAAAAATGAAAGCCGCGACTGTTTGTCCATGAGTGAGTCACACTTTTATTTAGAAACTCAAATTAACAGTAAAAATTATTAACATTGCTCAGCTATCAGTTTTTTCTACCGAGTCGTGTCAGTCGGTCGGTCTGTCCATCACAAAATGTGTTAAACAGACACTCAATCAACAGCGCCTCATAAAGTTGGTACGAAGTCGAAGTAATCAAAGAAACACAAATTAAAAGCAATTTTTTTTCAAATATATGCAGCTATATATCGTAATAATTATAATATATGATCCATTTTATCAATTCATTCCTGAATGAATGAATAACAGGCACTGTACTAGTAATATATGACTAATATCTCCAATACAACCCCAATACCAAGTCTGATTCTCTTGCTGTGTTTTACCGTAATTGGTTTAGTTTCAATTTGCATTCCAGATCAGTTTTCTAGTATTTATTTCGTATTTGATGTATCGAGTGAAATGAAATAATATTCTAACATGTGTCCAATGAATAACAATCGAATTAGTTTCGATAATTCACTGGGAAGAGACATTATTTTCTATGAAATTAATGGAGACAGAGACAGAACTGGCTAGGAGATGGAGGAAGTATTAGAAAAAATCATTTTTTATATTTTAGCAAATAATTAATAGGATTCAAGAATTGAGACTATGAATAAAGAACATATTAGGCATAAGTTGAATAAGTTCGTGAAGTTGTAGTTCGTGATAAAAAATGAAGACTAGCCTACAAAATAGAGAAAATAATCATAAAGAAGGTTAATGATAACGAAGGAAGGAATAATGAAGTTCATCACTACCATAATAATAGATACGGTAAACATTTAATATAATACAAACAAATACCTAATCAATATCTCCCATTCTATATCCTATACCTATAACAATAGGTATAACATCCTATAATTCTTTACACCTGCAACTACAGGTAAAGACATATGAGTGTGTTTCTAACTCATTACCATTGTACTAAATCATTACAATTAATTAACGAGAAGCGATACAATAGCTCGTTATGAGTCTCATCAATGGGAATACAATAGATATTTATTACACCTCTGCAATAATTATACGCTGGATAATTATGATTAGTCAGGCTATAATAATAATCACTGGCAAGCGATTTGGTTAAAGCAGAACAGTTGGAAAATATTAATTGGCATATGTTCCATTGTAGTCGGTTATTGTGAATAAATTGATTGTGTTTTATCGTGAAATATCATAATTTAAAATGTTAAAGTTGGATTTTTGTAATATAGAAAGTTGTGGTTGGTATATTTTATAATTACTTTTAATAGAATAAATATAGAAGATATACTTAGAAGATATAGATGCTTTATAGAAGATATACATAGAAGATATAGATGCAATATAGAAGATATAGATAGAATATAGAAGATATAGATAGAATATAGAAGATATAGATGCAATATAGAAAATATAGATAGAATATTGAAGATATAGATAGAATATAGAAGATATAGATAGAATATTGAAGATATAGATAGAATATTGAAGATATAGATAGAATATAGAAGATATAGATAGAATATAGAAGATATAGATAGAATATTGAAGATATAGATAGAATATTGAAGATATAGATAGAATATAAAAGATATAGATAGAATATAAAAGATATAGATAGAATATAGAAGACATAGATAGAATATTGAAGATATAGATAGAATATTGAAGATATAGATAGAATATAGAAGATATAGATAGAATATTGAAGATATAGATAGAATATTGAAGATATAGATAGAATATTGAAGATATAGATAGAATATAGAAGATATAGATAGAATATAGAAGACATAGATAGAATATTGAAGATATAGATAGAATATAGAAGATATAGATAGAATATTGAAGATATAGATAGAATATAGAAGATATAGATAGAATATAGAAGATATAGATAGAATATAGAAGATATAGATAGAATATTGAAGATATAGATAGAATATTGAAGATATAGATAGAATATAGAAGATATAGATAGAATATAGAAGATATAGATAGAATATTGAAGATATAGATAGAATATAGAAGATATAGATAGAATATAGAAGATATAGATAGAATATAGAAGATATAGATAGAATATTGAAGATATAGATAGAATATTGAAGATATAGATAGAATATAGAAGATATAGATAGAATATTGAAGATATAGATAGAATATAGAAGATATAGATAGAATATAGAAGATATAGATAGAATATAGAAGATATAGATAGAATATAGAAGATATAGATAGAATATTGAAGATATAGATAGAATATTGAAGATATAGATAGAATATTGAAGATATAGATAGAATATTGAAGATATAGATAGAATATAGAAGATATAGATAGAATATAGAAGATATAGATAGAATATTGAAGATATAGATAGAATATAGAAGATATAGATAGAATATAGAAGATATAGATAGAATATAGAAGATATAGATAGAATATAGAAGATATAGATAGAATATTGAAGATATAGATAGAATATAGAAGATATAGATAGAATATAGAAGATATGGATAGAATATTGAAGATATAGATAGAATATAGAAGATATAGATAGAATATTGAAGATATAGATAGAATATAGAAGATATAGATAGAATATTGAAGATATAGATAGAATATTGAAGATATAGATAGAATATAGAAGATATAGATAGAATATAGAAGACATAGATAGAATATTGAAGATATAGATAGAATATAGAAGATATAGATAGAATATTGAAGATATAGATAGAATATAGAAGATATAGATAGAATATAGAAGATATAGATAGAATATAGAAGATATAGATAGAATATTGAAGATATAGATAGAATATTGAAGATATAGATAGAATATAGAAGATATAGATAGAATATAGAAGATATAGATAGAATATTGAAGATATAGATAGAATATAGAAGATATAGATAGAATATAGAAGATATAGATAGAATATAGAAGATATAGATAGAATATTGAAGATATAGATAGAATATTGAAGATATAGATAGAATATAGAAGATATAGATAGAATATTGAAGATATAGATAGAATATAGAAGATATAGATAGAATATAGAAGATATAGATAGAATATAGAAGATATAGATAGAATATAGAAGATATAGATAGAATATTGAAGATATAGATAGAATATTGAAGATATAGATAGAATATTGAAGATATAGATAGAATATAGAAGATATAGATAGAATATAGAAGATATGGATAGAATATTGAAGATATAGATAGAATATAGAAGATATAGATAGAATATTGAAGATATAGATAGAATATAGAAGATATAGATAGAATATTGAAGATATAGATAGAATATTGAAGATATAGATAGAATATAGAAGATATAGATAGAATATAGAAGATATAGATAGAATATTGAAGATATAGATAGAATATAGAAGATATAGATAGAATATAGAAGATATAGATAGAATATTGAAGATATAGATAGAATATAGAAGATATAGATAGAATATAGAAGATATAGATAGAATATAGAAGATATAGATAGAATATTGAAGATATAGATAGAATATAGAAGATATAGATAGAATATTGAAGATATAGATAGAATATTGAAGATATAGATAGAATATTGAAGATATAGATAGAATATAGAAGATATAGATAGAATATAGAAGATAAATAACGTGAACTTAGAAATATAACGCGTGTAATATTTCCATTATTTTTAAAGGCCCCTGCCAGAAGAAGCAGACTTTCTTTAAATAATAAACTGTCATATTAAATTTAAACATAAAATAAAAAAACTGAAAAAACGAAATGCTGAATTTACTAATAGTTTGAGCAGACTATTGAAGTCAGTGGGTCTATTTACAGTTTGCACCGCTACTAATGGAGTATATTAAAACAATTTGGCCTGTTTGCTCCCTCTATTAGGATAGTCTCTAGAGTTATATGGACCGTTAGGACAAATTAAAGTTACTCTAACGACAGCAATTAAGAAATAGCTTCAATGTTAAACAAGAATAAAGTGACTGTAATTGGATAGCTATTCGACTTGCAGTTAGATCAAAATTTTTAGTCACTTTAAATAAAATGAGGTATGAATTTTTATATATAGGGAAAATACGAATTTTCGGTCAGTACTAAATAGCGATATAAAAATTATTATTATTACACAGTGCTATCTACTAATTTCTATATTGTTTTTCTTATATGACCGAAGATGAAGTACTGACCGATATTTCGTAACTGACCCTAGTATTGAGGTTTTGAATTATTAATTTCTCAAAAGTTTTTTTCGATTACTCTGGGTTCATTCGTTATGATAATTAAATTACCTATAACAAAAAGTTAAATTTTTTATATATATTCTTAGATTCTGAATTTGTAAAGAAAAACATAAAAAAAAATATATAAAGATGGAAGTGGTACCTTACATAGAAAATAAAGGAACCTAACTAATGCAATATCATTCAAATCGCAAACTCTGGAATACTAAACCGAAAAGCCCTTTAAATAACATAATTGAAATCAATTGACTTGGCGAAAAGTGAACTATCTGAACTTTAATTATCACGCTACTGAGACTAGCAGCAGTTAATTAAAGGACTCTGAAGGAGTGCGGGAGTGTAAATTATAGGATTTATAGGACAGGATAGAGTGTCCATCCTAGCGAGTGTCTTTGACCTCTGAGACCATAGAGACTTGATATCGATTGGTGATTAGTAACAACATGGTTCTGAACTAACCGCTACTGTGTGTGATGAACATTGAACACTGTCACTAGGGAGAAAGGTATGGTGGGGCCATAGAAGATAAAGAGGAGAAAGGTATGGTGGGGCCATAGAAGATAAAGAGGAGAAAGGTATGGTGGGGCCATAGAACATCAAGAGGGAGAAAGGTATGGTGGGGCTATAGAACATCAAGAGGGAGAAAGGTATGGTGAGGCCATAGAAGATAAAGAGGAGAAAGGTATGGTGGGGCCATAGAAGATTAAGGACGAGAAAGGTATGGTGAGGCCATAGAAGATAAAGAGGAGAAAGGTATGGTGGGGCCATAGTAGATAAAGAGGAGAAAGGTATGGTGGGGCCATATAAAATTAACAAGGATAAAGCTATGGTGGGGCCATATAAGATTAAGTTGAGGAGAAAGATTTTTTTCTTATATACGATATTTTTTTTTTAAACAAGAAGACTGTCATAAAATTCAAAAGAAAATATTAGCTATACATGTGTACAATATTTCATTTAATTAAATCTAACTGTATTTAAAAATTATTACGAAATCTGTCATTCATTCAATAATCATAATACTAAAGCCAGTATTTAAATTTCAGCTTCAGAGTATCATTTTCGTAGCATATACTTCTTTTAATATAACAATAATTGTATAATATAATACTATATAATTTAAAGTTCAACTGGTTGAGTGAAATCAATGAACATATCTAGTAAGTGGTAAAAACATTCAAATTTACGATAGTTACCTTCACACTGAATCACAGGTATATAAATCCCAGGTGAATAAATCCCTGTGCGAATTATAATGTCCAGATTTATGACCACTGACGTACAAGTTACGGTCAGGAAATCGATGCAACGACGAGAAAAAAGATACCAAGAAAAAGAATGAACTTCTAGCTGAAATTTAACGATAATAGCGCTAATAACGAAATGGTAGGAGCAGTTATTTTTCATACCTAAAGATTATATGCTAGAGGAGTTAGTTAAGTTTTATTATTTTAAACAGTAAATGGATGTAGGATTTTAGAAGCTGAAAACTTTATATATTGGTACGAATATTTTAATAAGAGAATCTGAGAGTTGACATACAGAACTAATTGTAAGGTCATGACCCAATCTGACCTTTAGAACATTCTGATTGACCTGTCATGACCTTTCTTAACTCCAACTTTCCGACTACTGTCACTCTAATTTAGTTTTACGAACCATAATTAAATGCATTTTTTTTGTAAAACAATCATATCCTAGCTTTAATATCGAATGTTGGTAATTTTATAAAATGAAGTAATCATTTTCTGAATTTCATAATGTTCCAATTATTCACATTCCATTCGAATTTATGTCCCTAGTTTGAAAATGAAAGAGGATTGCTAAATAAGGGCCATCGACTGTGAATTCTTCGTTACAATATATCATGCAAATTAACTTGCAACGATGGGGCTAATGGACGCTTTCAAAACAGAGTATTTGCAACGCCTAAAGTTAACACAATTATTTTTAGGGATTAGCAGAGAATATCACCTTTTATTTATAGGATTATTTACTGATTTAATGCCTGCAATTATAACGCAATGGATTTCACTGTAAAGGGCCGTACACACGAAGAGTTTTTTGAGTCTTTCCACCAGACTTCTGGCTAAGCTCCTCCTACTTTTTCCACGAGAATATAAGAAAAAAACTATATAATGGTTATTTATTTATTTTAGTTGGTATCCATGATACCTGCAGGTATCATGGATACTAACTCAAATAAATAATAATTATATCGTGCTTACTTATAATCTCGTGGAAAAAGTAGGAGGAGCTTAGCAAAAACTCTGGTGGAAAGACTCAAAAAACTCTTCGTGTGTACGGCCCCTTACCTAGGTAAATACTTTAGTATTTCCTTGAAATTGGATTACTAGATAAAAACATTAGAGTAAAGAACTTAAATACTAAGCAATGTTGAATTAGTAGTTCCAGAATCAATTTACATTAGGCATTACAAAAATACCAGACAACACCATATAAATAACCGTTTAGATATTAAATCAATACTCAATGTAGAAATATGACAAAGTTATCGACAAGCTCTATCAAAATATGAACCTAACGGTAGACAGATTTTTATCGAGAAAGAAGAAGCAATGAAAAGATAAATGAAACGAGAACGAAAATCTCTATATTGGCTTCGAAGTCAGACTATAAATTGTATTGCTAGTCTTTCAGTTTTGCTAGTTCTCTGTGTTTTGCTAGTTCTCTATTTTGTTAGATTTCAATTTTGCTAGCTTTCAGTTTTGCTAGTTTACAGTTTTGCTAGTTTACAGTTTTGCTAGTTTTCAGTTTTGCTAGCTTTCAGTTTTGCTAGTTTTCAGTTTTGCTAGCTTTCAGTTTTGCTAGCTTTCAGTTTTGCTAGCTTTCAGTTTTGCTAGCTTTCAGTTTTGCTAGCTTTCAGTTTTGCTAGCTTTCAGTTTTGCTAGTTTTTAGTTTTGCTAGCTTTCAGTTTTGCTAGCTTTCAGTTTTGCTAGCTTTCAGTTTTGCTAGCTTTCAGTTTTGCTAGTTTTCAGTTTTGCTAGTTTTCAGTTTTGCTAGTTTTCAGTTTTGATAGCTTTCAGTTTTGCTAGTTTTCAGTTTTGCTAGTTTTCAGTTTTGCTAGTTTTCAGTTTTGCTAGTTTTCAGTTTTGCTAGTTTTTAGTTTTGCTAGTTTTTAGTTTTGCTAGTTTTCAGTTTTGCTAGTTTTCAGTTTTGCTAGTTTTCAGTTTTGCTAGTTTTCAGTTTTGCTAGTTTTCAGTTTTGCTAGCTTTCAGTTTTGCTAGTTTTCAGTTTTGCTAGTTTTCAGTTTTGCTAGTTTTTAGTTTTGCTAGTTTTCAGTTTTGCTAGTTTTCAGTTTTGCTAGTTTTCAGTTTTGCTAGTTTTTAGTTTTGCTAGTTTTCAGTTTTGCTAGTTTTCAGTTTTGCTAGTTTTCAGTTTTGCTAGCTTTCAGTTTTGCTAGTTTTCAGTTTTGCTAGCTTTCAGTTTTGCTAGTTTTCAGTTTTGCTAGCTTTCAGTTTTGCTAGTTTTCAGTTTTGCTAGTTTTCAGTTTTGCTAGTTTTTAGTTTTGCTAGTTTTTAGTTTTGCTAGTTTTTAGTTTTGCTAGTTTTCAGTTTTGCTAGTTTTCAGTTTTGCTAGTTTTCAGTTTTGCTAGTTTTCAGTTTTGCTAGCTTTCAGTTTTGCTAGCTTTCAGTTTTGCTAGTTTTCAGTTTTGCTAGTTTACAGTTTTGCTAGCTTTCAGTTTTGCTAGCTTTCAGTTTTGCTAGTTTACAGTTTTGCTAGTTTTCAGTTTTGCTAGTTTTCAGTTTTGCTAGTTTTTAGTTTTGCTAGCTTTCAGTTTTGCTAGCTTTCAGTTTTGCTAGTTTTCAGTTTTGCTAGTTTTCAGTTTTGCTAGTTTTCAGTTTTGCTAGTTCTCTGTTTTGCTAGTTTTCAGTTTTGCTAGCTTTCAGTTTTGCTAGCTTTCAGTTTTGCTAGTTTTCAGTTTTGCTAGTTTTCAGTTTTGCTAGTTTTTAGTTTTGCTAGTTTTCAGATTTGCTAGTTTTTAGTTTTGCTAGTTTTCAGTTTTGCTAGTTTTTAGTTTTGCTAGTTTTTAGCTTTGCTAGTTTTTAGCTTTGCTAGTTTTTAGTTTTGCTAGTTTTTAGCTTTGCTAGTTTTTAGTTTTGCTAGTTTTCAGTTTTGCTAGTTTTTAGTTTTGCTAGTTTTTAGCTTTGCTAGTTTTTAGTTTTGCTAGTTTTCAGTTTTGCAAGTTTTTAGCTTTGCTAGTTTTTAGTTTTGCTAGCTTTCTGTTTTGCTAGCTTTCAGTTTTGCTAGCTTTCAGTTTTGCTAGTTTTCAGTTTTGCTAGCTTTCAGTTCTGCTAGCTTTCAGTTCTGCTAGCTTTCAGTTTTGCTAGTTCTCTGTTTTGCTAGTTTTCAGTTTTGCTAGTTTTTAGTTTTGCTAGTTTTTAGTTTTGCTAGCTTTCAGTTTTGCTAGTTTTCAGTTTTGCTTGTTTTCAGTTTTGCTAGTTTTCAGTTTTGCTAGCTTTCAGTTTTGCTAGCTTTCAGTTTTGCTAGCTTTCTGTTTTGCTAGTTTTCAGTTTTGCTAGCTTTCAGTTTTGCTAGTTTTTAGTTTTGCTAGCTTTCAGTTTTGCTAGTTTTCAGTTTTGCTAGCTTTCTGTTTTGCTAGTTTTCAGTTTTGCTAGCTTTTAGTTTTGCTAGCTTTCAGTTTTGCTAGCTTTCAGTTTTGCTAGTTTTCAGTTTTGCTAGCTTTCAGTTTTGTTAGTTTTTAGTTTTGCTAGTTTTCAGTTTTGCTAGTTTTTAGTTTTGCTAGCTTTTAGTTTTGCTAGTTCACTGTTTTGCTAGTTTTCAGTTTTGCTAGCTTTCAGTTTTGCTAGCTTTCAGTTTTGCTAGCTTTCAGTTTTGCTAGCTTTCAGTTTTGCTAGCTTTCAGCTTTGCTAGCTTCCAGTTTTGCTAGTTTTCAGTTTTGCTAGCTTTCTGTTTTGCTAGTTTTCAGTTTTGCTAGCTTTCAGTTTTGCTAGTTCACTGTTTTGCTAGTTTTCAGTTTTGCTAGTTTTCAGTTTTTCTAGTTTTCAGTTTTGCTAGCTTTCAGTTTTGCTAGTTCACTGTTTTGCTAGTTTTCAGTTTTGCTAGTTCACTGTTTTGCTAGTTTTCAGTTTTGCTAGTTTTTAGTTTTGCTAGCTTTCAGCTTTGCTAGCTTCCAGTTTTGCTAGTTTTCAGTTTTGCTAGTTTTCAGTTTTGCTAGTTTTCAGTTTTTCTAGTTTTCAGTTTTGCTAGCTTTCAGTTTTGCTAGTTTTCAGTTTTGCTAGTTTTCAGTTTTGCTAGTTTTCAGTTTTGCTAGCTTTCAGTTTTGCTAGCTTTCAGTTTTGCTAGCTTCCAGTTTTTCTAGTTTTCAGTTTTGCTAGTTTTCAGTTTTGCTAGTTTTCAGTTTTGCTAGCTTTCAGTTTTGCTAGCTTTCAGTTTTGCTAGTTCTCTGTTTTGCTAGTTTTCAGTTTTGCTAGTTTTCAGTTTTGCTAGCTTTCAGTTTTGCTAGCTTTCAGTTTTGCTAGTTTTCAGTTTTGCTAGTTTTCAGTTTTTCTAGTTTTCAGTTTTGCTAGCTTTCAGTTTTGCTAGCTTTCAGTTTTGCTAGTTCTCTGTTTTGCTAGTTTTCAGTTTTGCTAGTTCTCTGTTTTGCTAGTTTTCAGTTTTGCTAGCTTTCAGTTTTGCTAGCTTTCAGTTTTGCTAGTTCTCTGTTTTGCTAGTTTTCAGTTTTGCTAGTTTTCAGTTTTGCTAGCTTTCAGTTTTGCTAGCTTTCAGTTTTGCCAGTTCTCTGTTTTGCTAGTTTTCAGTTTTGCTAGTTTTCAGTTTTGCTAGTTTCCAGTTTTGCTAGTTTTCATTTTTATTAGTTTTTAGTTTTGCTAGTTCTCTGTTTTGCTAGTTCTCTGTTTTGCTAGTTCTATGTTTTGCTAGTTTTCAGCTCTGGTATTCTCAGTTTTGCTTGCTGTACTTCATCTACATTTGCGCTGTTTCTTTTTTCAGTCATTTTTCATTTTCACTAACGAGGGTTTAGGAAGTTTGGTCCCATTTGACAAATATACCAGAACTGAGAACGTGACCCTTGATATCAAAGCTAAACTTCGCGACTATTTCGTTATGAAATGTTCATGTATCACAATGTATATTTCAGACTATTTTCCTGTTTTTTTTTTAATAAAAAATGACAATTTTCGAAGAAGCTGTAAGTACATATATCAGCAAAATGTCTAAATTTTTAAGATGACTAAATTTTTAAGACTATAATAAAATTGATTGCAGGTAGATATTAAATACTAGAAAATATAAAAAGGAGAAAAAATCAAAGCGAATATCATGCTTGTTAGAGTCAAAATCTAGCTAAAAATTTATGTTATATATATTTATATTTAACTTTTATTATTATTTTTTGTGTTTAAAAGTTGTTCCTATTCACTACGAGGTGATCCAAAGAGACATGAAGAGAAGAAGGCCTCGTAGAAGAGGGGACAGTGAAAGTACGCTCCATGCACTAGGTCGCGTACTCGGCTACCACAGGTAACCGTGTTGGCCCATGGAGCGCATGGATGGCAAGAATAGAGATCCATGGATAAGAGACCTACACAGTCAGTCTGCTTACCCATGGATATAGCAAGGCAGAAGGAAGAGGAAATAAGAAGAAGAAATTGAGGAAAGATACAAAGAGAAGCTGAAGAAAAAGGGCGCCAAACTAAACAAAACCTAAAACCTACAATATAACAAAAAGAAGGCCTACCTAAGGGTAGCCTCGGGACAATGAGGGAAAGGGGGGGGGGGGGGAACGGCAATAATGTTCCAAACCCCTAGTCTGATAATCAGACCCCCTGCCCCCTATTTATATTTAATTATAAATATCATTGAACATAGGCATGCCTATAAATAATATTTAAAAAACATACAACTAAGAGTCATAATTATTGATAGTAACAATTGCATCAATAAAAAATAATAATCTATGTGATTTCTTTAGAAAATATCATACTGAATTAATATAATCTTGTGACTACAAAATTAAAAAAATGTAACTAAGATATCCAACCCTAATGCTGCAACCACGAACCACGAAAATAACTTTCAAATAACTAAAAAAAATATTCAATTCAAGAAATGATCAAAATAAAGTCAGTGTTCGTTTTTTCTGAATCATTAAATTAAACAAACATTCTGACATTTTATCAAATGTCCGTAGAGAAAATATATTAGAATATGAATGAACTTTATGAATAAATTATTACAAACACATCAAATATGCTGAAAGAAAATTAAATGAATATAAAATTCTAAAGATAAATCTTAATTCTTACAGCGATGTACCACAAGTTTTATCTCATAACTTTTTATTCATATATTGATGAATACAAAATGTATTTTCAATCATAATTCAATAGAAAAATCAATGAATAAGTAGTCTTATTAAATTTCAATCGAATATATATTTCCTACGAGAGTTTCCCCGAGATTCCAAATTTTATATCGAGTCCATTTATAGGCGTACTCCAATACTATAAATATTGGATTTTATTTTGCCATAACTACGATAAATTGTGTATGTACCATTACTTAGAATGAACCCAAATGATTTTACAGTGAAACTCCTGAGTTATGAAGCACTCGAGTATTGAAGGACCTGAGTTATGAAATGCACCTGATTTATGAAATATTTTCTATGTTTAAATTATAGAAAATAATACACCTCAAAAATTTCGTCATAGTAACCCCTCAAAAACCATAGTTTTCTTCAAGATTAATCATAGAAAACTATAAGTGTCCCTGAGTTATGAAGTGGCTCTGAGTTATGAAGTAACCAATACCTCGTAATTCAGACCCCCTGCCCCCTATATATAATTAATTATAAATATCATTGAACATAGGCATGCATATAAATAATATTTAAAAAACATACAACTAAGAGTCATAATTATTGATATTAACAATTGCATCAATAAAAAATTATATTCTATGTGATTTCTTTAGAAAATATCATACTGAATTAATATAATCTTGTGACTACAAAATTAAAAATGTAACGAAGATTTCCAACCCTAATGCAACACTGTACAATCAACAATGATTATTTACCAAACGGCTTAATTAATAGAAAATAATTTATATCTTCAATATTCCGATTCAAAATAATTATGTGTTGTATACACATTCATATGTACACAAAGATACACACACACACATAGGAAGAAGTACACACGTTCACTTTATCATAATTTCTTTAATAAAAGTTGCCAAGTGTGTCGGCTTAAGGTGGGGATTTCTGAACTATTGTATTCTCTAAAAACACACAACAGAGTGTCTCATTTGGCTAAAATATTGCCCGAATATTACTTAATCCTATGGGCTCAGGCGAATAGTTTCTTAATTAAGAAACTCAAGGGGAGATTCACTAGATTATATATTATGTTAATTGTATGAAGTACTTTCGAGGGAAATAACTGATGTTCATGGACGTACCAACAATTTTCAGCTAGAATTGTCTGAACTGCAAAAATAGGTATTAAAAAATGATTGCATATGGGAAGAGACAGCACCAACAGGTTTTCAGTTAGGTTCTATCGAACATTTGTGAGTACAAAGGGTCTAAGTGCTAGATAGTTCTAATATGATTAATAAAGTTTTCAAAATGTTAGACAGTTTATATTTAATTTATTTTTGGTATGGTAATTTTTTTTATAGTGATCATCTTTAATGTGTATGAAATGTTTAATTTATGTGAGTAAACAGTGTAATATTTTGATTGTCTTCACTGCAATTTAATCTCTATAAAAATGTGAATTATAGCCACAAGCCACTGATGCTTGAAATACTCTTCAAGATATTAAATTGGAATCATCATACCTTAGAATGAGGTAAAGGGCGAGTGCACCACACTCCCCAAAGCAAAGCAATTGCAATGTATCACCTGAAATTATTCCACAGGAGATAATAAAGTCATTAGAACAAAGTGGTTAATGTTTGAAGAGGAGAAACTCAGTCACTTCGCTCCCTTGGAGGATATCGACAAAAAGAAACTTACTTGAACGCTCTTGATAGTTACCTAACGAAAGAAAGGTTACTTGAACGCTCTTGATAGTTACCTAACGAAAGAAAGGTTACTTGAACGCTCTTGATAGTTACCTAATGAAAGAAAAGTTATTTGAACGCTCTTGATAGTTACCTAACGAAAGAAAGGTTACTTGAACGCTTTTGATAGTTACCTAATGTAACTGAAAGAAAAGTTACTTGAACGCTCTTGATAGTTACCTAACGAAACAAAAAGTTATTTGAACGCTCTTGATAGTTACCTAACGAAACAAAAAGTTATTTGAACGCTCTTTATAGTTACCTAACAAAATAAAAGTTATTTGAACGCTCTTGATAGTTACCTAACAAAAGAAAAGTTATTTGAACGCTCTTGATAGTTACCTAACGAAACAAAAAGTTATTTGAACGCTCTTTATAGTTACCTAACAAAATCAAAGTTATTTGAACGCTCTTGATAGTTACCTAACAAAAGAAAAGTTATTTGAACGCTCTTGATAGTTACCTAACGAAACAAAAAGTTATTTGAACGCTCTTTATAGTTACCTAACAAAATAAAAGTTATTTGAACGCTCTTGATAGTTACCTAACAAAAGAAAAGTTATTTGAACGCTCTTGATAGTTACCTAACGAAACAAAAAGTTATTTGAACGCTCTTTATAGTTACCTAACGAAATAAAAGTTATTTGAACGCTCTTGATAGTTACCTAACGAAAGAAAAGTTAATTCATTCTCAACTTGAAATTTACTATTTAATTATTCGATTCCATTATAAATTATTTTAGAAACATATTATTCAATTAGCTGATAACTAACAGTGTGATAACATATAATGAACTAGATTACGTGAACTCGGTAGAGCGCATACCTTCGCCGCAGCTTTGACCCGTTTTCTCCCAAAATTTTATAAACTGGTAACTGGATAATGATCAAACATCCCATCAAGTTTCCTGCAATATGGAACCATACTTTTTGAGTTATTAAGTTTTAAATGACCGTGACCTTTGACCGGATCGCTCCCAAAATTCTAACAGATGGTTCCTGGACATTGACCGATTGTACCATCAAATTTCAAACAATTTGGTTGATTATTTTTTGAGTTACAAATGGCCTTGACCTTAATCTTTGACCTTTGACCCGATCGCTCCCAAAATCTAAAAAAATGGTTCCTGTATATTGATCAACCGTCCCACCAAGTTTCATGCAATATGGTTCAATAATTTTTGAGTTATAAATGACCATGACCTTGACCTTTAACCGGGTTACTCCTAAAAGTCTACCAGCAGGTCACTGGACATGGACCAATTGTTTCACCAAATTTCAGGCAATTTGGTTGAACACTTTTTCAGTTAAGCGAATAACAAGATAATAAATAAATAAATAAACGACGGCTAAAATATGACCTTCCCGCATTCTGCGAAGGTAATGAATAGAAGGAGCAAGTAAAGATGACGGACCAGGGTCCGTTAACTTTACTAGTATAAATTCTGGTCTGCTATCTTTACTTGGGTAAATTATTAACATTTGACCAGTAACAATTGGGATAAGAACATAATTTTGGAATCATAGATACCATATTAAAGGATTTAAGCAGAAATTTTTTCCATTTTTCAAAATAGATAGCGTTTTTTTTACCAATTCTTCCAATTAATAAAATATGCAAAATTAATGTATAATCATTAATATTATAATTTATAAGGTTGTATTTTTATAAAATACTAAAGCAAATATTTTTAAGACTAAAAAATGTATTCTGGTCCGTTATCTTTACTAGCTTATTTTCTTGTCCGTTAACTTTACTTGCTCCGAATAGAATAATTCATACAATAATTTATATTACTAATTTACTCAATATCAATGTGTAATTATGAAAAAAAAATTCAACAATTATTCTAATATCAAGTGTTATTTCAATATAAATAATTTTCTCATTATCAATAAGTAATTATAAATAAATCAAATTCAATATTTATTCCACAATAAAATTTTATTTCAAATAAGTTTCTCATATCAATAATTAATTTTAATCAATTATATGAAAAGTGCATCAACGAAGTAATACTATTGATAGTACAATAATTTCAATGTTACTCCACAGTTTCCAAATGGAGTTATCATCCAGACTGTCCACTAAATATCGTTTCCCATTAATTCCTCATACTGCAGAACTACAGAGTCCGAAGATAGTTCTCTCAAACCATTGATTTACGAGCAAGAGAACCGTCGTATATTCTACCGTAGAGTTCTACGTTTCGTGTACATTTGTGCCGTAAAAGAAAAAGTTAAACTCTGAATAATTAGCGACGAAAAATATTTAATAATAAATTATTCGAGAGATGGTAACATTATTACTCTGCTATTTAATTTTTATGAAGAAAAATAAGTCTACGGTAAATTCTACTAATATTTGAATATGTAATATTAAGTCTAATATAAATAATTAGTGTGCAGTAATATTTCTAAATATTTGCTTAACTAATATTCAGTCTGATGTAGCAAATAACTCCAAATATTTAATCGTCTAATATTCAGTGTATTTTGAATATTCCCAATATTTGAATAGCTAATATCGAGTCAAATGGAGATAATCCAAATATTATCTCTAAATATTACCAATATTCAGTTACTGGCGAATATTTAAATTAATTATAAATTTCACTTTATGTCAACGAATTTTTTTTAATTATAATAATTATTTTATTATATAAATTTAATATATAATTAAATAAAACAATAATTAGCATTCAGTGATTTCTTCTATTATTTAATTTCAATTTGTCAGCTAAATCTATTTTAAAGTTTTATTTTCAATTGTTTATTCGGTTTAAAGATTTACATTTATTTATGCTAATCAAATACTATATGAAGAAAGTAAACTAAATTAGAATTGTGGTATGAATGATAATATAATATACTATATTGTTTGTCATATATCTGGAACAATAAATCATTTTTACGATCCTGATTTAATCAAAAGATTAATTTCATGTACCTGCGATATGAATACCATATGACTCATTAATTCTAGGACTATGAATTTCATATTTTGCAAAAATAAAATGAATATTATTAAATAAAGGAATGAGAATCAGAGTCATAATACTCAATATCCATTCATAGTTTTTTAATTGATAATTTTTAACTCCTGATATTATTTTTGATTATGACTAACCCAATACTGTAAAAAATGATTAATAATTTTCTATGATTGATATCTGTGAGTACCAGGTTATTTTATTATACTATACTATATTTATTTAATTAAAATGACTTTTAACTCTAATCGGACTTATAAAATGTAGGTTTCTAAAAACTGAGTATCGAGAATTCGCTACACAAGTAATATATAGGAAACCAGCGTCTTGAATTATATGATTTTTTTGTCAGTTCATAGCTAAATATACTGTGATAGGAGAGATAGGAACAAAGTTATTATATTGAATGTATTTTGTAACAGATACTCATCACTCGGGTTGTGACAATATGCGTATAAAATCATAGATCTTAGGAATATTATATACGAAATGAAAATAGAATGGTATCGAAAACTGTGTACCGCTGATATAGAACGATTCAATACAGTTCATTAATTCTCTCCGTCTATAGTATTTTCAGGATCTATGATTTTAAAAGCATATTGTCACAACCCAACACATTAGAATTACATTCATTTTCATGCATGGTATTATGTTCTTGATGACAACTGAGAAAAATATGGAATATAAATGAAATCTTAGTGGTTTCAAAGCATGTACAAATATTTTATCACTTTTCTAAAGTTTTGTCGAGGTCGAACTCCTCAGTCAGTCTATTAGGGTCAAGTGATAATGAAAATATGAGAAACTAGATTACGTGCACTCGGTAGAGCGCATAACTTCGCCGCCGCTTATCCGTTTGCTACAAAAATCTAATTAACTGGTCACTGTATAGTGACCAATCGTCCGACCAAGTTTCATGTAATATGGTTCAATACTTTTTGAGTTATTCAGTTATGAATGACCTTGACCTTTGACCGGAGGATCGCTCCCAAAATTCTACCATTGTCCAATCGTCCCATCAAATTTCAGACAATTTGATTTGAATACTTTATGAGTTATTGAGTTATATATGGGCTTGACCTTGATCTTTGACCTCTGATCCGATCGCTCCCAAAATCGAACAAAATTGTTCCTGTATATCGACCAATCATCCAAATAAGTTTCATGTAATATGGTGCAATACTTTTTGAGTTATAAATGACCATGACCTAGACCTTTGACAGGGTCGCTCCCAAAATTCCACCAGCAGGTCACTGAACATTGACCAATCGTTTCACAGAATGTCAGACAATTTTGTTGAACTTTTTTTGAGTTATGCGAATAACAAGATGATAAATAAATAAACAAATAAATAAATAAATGCCGTCTATAATATAACGTTTCCGCATTCTGCGAAGGTAATAATTATGGGATTGAGATGATTGGGCTATAGGCCTGAACTGGAGAATTAACTTTCTGGTTATTTTGCAAACATTTCTATTACAATCACAAACATATTTCCATCCATTATTTAAACTTTTTGATTCGAAGTTGAGTAAAATTATCTCAATGAAACAAACATTCAATGAATTATTTACGTTAAAATGAACCATACAAAAATGTTAATGAAATGGACAGAACTCATTGAGTTGCTGAAAAAAATGAACGTATAATCATTCTCGGTATTTAAAGCTTATGCGCGAGCTATTTGGTATTTTTACTCAGCATTTTTAAATTAACGCCCAGTACTTCAGCAGGTCTGCGCGGCTATTTTTAAACTTTTTATAATATCCAAAATGGAAGATTTCGGTAATTGGAGGTATGGAGGGAGTTAGGGTGAAGAGAATGGGAGGCAACGTGGTACTTGGAGTGAGTTTGGGTGAAGAGAATGTGAGGCAACGTAGTAGTTGGAGGGAGTTTGGGTGAAGAGAATGGGAGGCAACGTAGTAGTTGGAGGGAGTTTGGGTGAAGAGAATGGGAGGCAACGTAGTAGTTGGAGGGAGTTTGGGTGAAGAGAATGGGAGGCAACGTAGTACTTGGAGGGAGTTTGGGTGAAGAGAATGGGAGGCAACGTAGTACTTGGAGGGAGTTTGGGTGAAGAGAATGGGAGGCAACGTAGTAGTTGGAGGGAGTTTGGGTGAAGAGAATGGGAGGCAACGTAGTAGTTGGAGGGAGTTTGGGTGAAGAGAATGGGAGGCAACGTAGTAGTTGGAGGGAGTTTGGGTGAAGAGAATGGGAGGCAACGTAGTACTTGGAGGGAGTTTGGGTGAAGAGAATGGGAGGCAACGTAGTAGTTGGAGGGAGTTTGGGTGAAGAGAATGGGAGGCAACGTGGTACTTGGAGGTAACGAACAAATTACCAAACAGTATTTCTAATATTACAGTCTCTATTTTATCCTTAAAAGCTGAAAAAAACATTTATGGATTCCACTCAAAGATCTGAAATGAATTACCAGTTTAGTTTTACCTTTGAGTTCGGTTCATGTCGTCATTTAGAGGTTTGAGTTCCTTCTGGTCGAGTTATACGACTCTCCTCAAACATTTCAAGTTCACATTTAGGGTCTACTCCAACTGAAACGTTACTTGAAATAAACATTTGGTTAGAATGGGTATTGCTCATAAATCTCCATTGGAAATGCTTGACAATCTAGTAATGAAGAGATGGTAGTAAGGGTGCGATTCAAACTCTCTCTTAACAGGTTAAATCACTTTACTGGTTGATGTGAATTGAATTAATCCTTGCGTATGTTGTTAATAATAATCATTTTATTTACCATCATTAGAATCATATAAAATATTAAGTAAATGTTTGAATGTATTCAGATGATAGATTCTTTTCTATTTTTAGGAACCAGTTCGTTTAGATCGGTAAGAACCCCTTGAATCCCATTAATGAGTATAAGTACGAGTATGCTATCTCTAATTATGAATAGAATGTTCATGATACGATAAAATGATATAGCATTCGTTATACGAGATAAATATTTCTATACAGGCTCCAGTATTTCCTTTACAATTATTCAGTCTACGGTAAATACTCCCATTATTTCACTTACTATTATTCACTCTACGGCAAATACTCCCATTATTTCATTTACTATTATACATTCTACGGCAAATATTCCCATTATTTCATTCAAAATTATTCATTCTACGGTAAATACTCCCATTGTTTCAATTACTATTAATCATTCTACGGTAAATACTCCTACTATTTCATATACTATTATTCAGTAAATGCTCCTAATATTCAATTGTTATGATTATTTAGTACAGTATTAGTAAGATAGTATTAGTATTATTGGTAAGAGTATGTACAGTATAAAAACACTCTTAATATATAATTTACTATCGTAAATTTGTTTGCAAATAGCAGCCTAGATAATTCAATTTATTTCTTCTTGATAAAAAATTAAAATTGCGATTGTTTAAAATCAATAATACACCAAATTATCAAAATCAAATTGATTTAAATATTATATATATCATCAAAAAAAGTAATAGACTAAATGTAAGTAACTACAATCTTTATTTTATATAGGCTGTAAATGTTACAAATTAGTCTCTAAGTCAATTGATGTAATTAGGTAATTCATTTTCTCTCGAGTAAAAGGTTAATTAATTAAACAGTTTAAGGATAATGAACTATATACATCTTTGATGTTTTACCGAGAAAATATTAAATTCTAGGAATTATCTCAGGCTAATTCAACATTCAATAAATTCTACAGCAAACATGGTAAAGTTACTATCCATTATTTGTGAGAAAAAGGTCTATAATATTTAATATCTATTTATATTTTGTGTCAGATAGATCCTTTATTTATGGAGAAATGAAGCTGGAGCAGACGTATAGTGAACTACTCTATAGTGAATGTAGAGTCCTCAGTAAGGAAATAGCCTCTATAGTGAACATATTTTCTTTAGTCTGCCATGAATGGCCATCAGTTTTAGAAAACTGTAGGCCACTTTATGGCAGACTAATGGAAATTTGTTCACTATACGGGGTAGTTCTCTTACTTAGGACTCTAGATTCACTATACAGAAGTTAACTTTAGAGGATTTCTACTGTAAATGTTTTGATTTATCTGACAAGTTCGTATATAATGATATTGTTATTAAAAGGAGCGTTAAACAATTTCCAAATTCCAATTCCTGGCGTCAATCTCTCATTCTTTGATCTTTTTTTTCAAATCATTTCACTCTTTCACCGCTAAGAAAGCAGATGTTTTAGGTGCCGAAATGTTCTTCCATTAGAGCATCTGATCATTAAGCTACACTGAGTGGATTTAGTCATTAGAGTTAAAAAAATACAATTAAAGGCTTTACTTAGAGGAAGTTAAGCAATTAGACCTCTGAAAAATACATTTCTAAGACAAAGTTTAAATATATTTTTGTATCTAAGACCTAATATTTTATTTGCATCGTTGAAACTGTTTTAATAATCTTTAATTGGATATGTGAACTTTTCGGGTTCTAAGCCCAATTATATAGTAATTATAAAAATGTTGATATAAATAATCTTATCAAAGGCCGAATTTCTTTTTTTAAATGGAGTGGAAAAATATCATCTTCAAAAATATATCTTAATTTTAATAGTATTTTTTAATGTTGAGAATAAAATATTAAAGTTCAATGAAACTAAGAAAGTGATATAATATTTATGAATTATTCCTAACCTACTCTATCTATTTGCAGTAATTCATTAGATGATACTTATTATATAAAATTATATCATTATATTACAAAAAATACAGAAATGATAGAAAAATCTCTAGAGATATGAAAATCTTATTGAATTACATA
Source organism: Caprella mutica (assembly GCA_947561585.1). Taxonomy (NCBI): domain Eukaryota; kingdom Metazoa; phylum Arthropoda; class Malacostraca; order Amphipoda; family Caprellidae; genus Caprella; species Caprella mutica. Next base: position 279,887 of record CANNZV010000956.1, read on the forward strand.
TCAAAGAACATTTTTTACATTGAATCAAAATCATATACAATTTATTTTTTTCCGATTCACATGATTTATCAACCCCATGCATAAAAAACTTGGATCCGGAGAATGTTATTATTATTAGTTTATCTTCGAATAGGATTTCGCAAGGAAAAATGTATTCCGAATACCGATAAGTGCACATATCTTTTGATATAAAAATATAACGAGTCATAGGCATTGATAATAATATTAGATGTGAGTCAACATGGAAAGTATTTTAGAGTTTTGTATTTTTAGAAATATTTTAGGTACTGTGATTTTTACTGAAAATGAGAGGAAAGTTACTTAGTTGAGCTAAAAATAGAAGAATTTGACGAGTTTCAATTTGACGTGAAGTAAATTTTAAGCGAGTATGATTTATGAAAAATTACAGTTCTTTTTCGTAATTATCACAGATAAATAATATTTTTATAATCAATTTAATTAGCTGTTGAAAAATGGAAATCGACCAATATAAATTTTCAGACTGATTATAATAAAAAAATCTAATCAATCAATCACAAAAAATAAATAGGTTTGTTTTCAAGCAAATATTTTTAATAATAAAAAAAAATGAAGTATGGAATTTTGTAAATTTCAGTACTTACCTTTAATTTCCTCAGCATTTTGTTGACTGCTTCTCGAATCAAAAGCTGAAACTTGGAAATTTAAACAGCAGAAGAGATGGAACAAAATAACTAACTTCAGCTCGAGTTTCTTCGTGTATTTTAACTGGTAATAATTTCTCCATAGGAGATATTTTGTTGAATATTTAACACTTATTTGTTTGGCACTCGCACTTAATTGTTTCATATTTTTAAAGTTTCTATTCATTTGGTGGGTGTCTTTAAATGCAGATTCGAAAAGATGGGAGGTCACTGGTTGAAACCCTGCACTTGGTATTCTCTGGATGTTTCATTGCCGACAACAATGTTGCTATCTATCTAACTAATAAGAACAAACTTCACTGCACTCTATGCATCTAGCAGACTAATTTATTCTATAACATCTGCAATGGAAAGGAAGTTAATGGCTTTAGATTACATATGTTAAACCACAAACTAAACAAACTAAGTTAAACCACACTAGGGTTGCGACAATTTGCGTTTAAAATCATAGATCCCGAGAGTATTATAGACGGAGAGAATTAAACACTATTGAATCGTTATAAACCAGCAGTAGCTATATAGTATTTAATACCATTTCCTTTCGTTTCATCCATAATATTCTTAAGATCTATGATTTAAGTGCATATTGTCACAACCCTATTAATTACTCTTGAACATTTTCTTTGGAATCATCTGATTCACTTAGGCCAATTTTGTTATCTCCAAATCCAAGTGGTTCACAGAAACGCAAAACCAGCGGAAACCTTTTACAGTAATTCCAATATTGATTTTTTAGTAAATCCTATAAACAATGAACTTATCTTAATTAGTTTCTAATGCGGTCTTTTATAAAGAGTTAATGAAATTAGGTAATGGTATCAGACTAAATCACTCTATAACAATCAGTCGAAGGGATCGATAGCCTTCACATTTAAAAAAAATAATATTCTAAGAGTTATGAAATTTGATAAACATATTGAACAGAACAAAAGAAAATGTTTTTGTTCACGCTAAGATTAGGCTATAATCAATAGAAAATGAAAAATTTAGGGGTAACTTGAACGCTTTATTCCAGCTCCAGATTTTCTTTTAGAGACACCAGACAGGATTCCTTGGAAAAGTAACAGTTGTTCCACGATATGACAGAAGACACCTGAAATTGAAATTTTTCATTAAAAATTGTAACATCTTTTGAGTATAAACTATATGAACTTGTTTAAACTATGAATTTCCACTCAACGATTATAATTATTATAAAATTAATGGAAAATTAAATTAAATCCGTCTTTATATAACTAAAATCTAAAAATAAGTGAACAAAAAAGAATTTTCTAACTTTTAATTATTAAATTCTAGAAGGCAAGTACAAGTTCCAAGGCGAAATATTGCGGCAATGTTAATTTATGGAAATATATGCATAATTACCGGCCATTTAGAGCGTTCATCTAACGAATTTATCGCACATTTTCGAGCAATTTAGTAATCAACCGAACATATTTTTTTAATTTAACGCCCGTACCTCAGCAGGTCTGCGTTACTAATTTTCAACTTTTTATAATATTCGAATGCAAGAGTTTGGTAATTGGAGGTATGGAGGCAACGTGGTACTTGGAGGGAGTTTAAGTGGACAGAATGGGAGGCAACGTGGTACTTGGAGGGAGTTTGGGTGAACAGAATGGGAGGCAACGTGGCACTTGGAGGGAGTTTGCGTGAAGAGAATGGGAGGCAACGTGGTACTTGGAGGGAGTTTGCGTGAAGAGAATGGGAGGCAACGTGGTACTTGGAGGGAGTTTGGGTGGAGAGAATGGGAGGCAACGTGGTACTTGGAGGGAGTTTGGGTGGAGAGAATGAGAGGCAACGTGGTACTTGGAGGGTGTTTGCGTGAAGAGAATGGGAGGCAACGTGGTACTTGGAGGGAGTTTGGGTGCACAGAATGGGAGGTAACGTAATACCTGGAGGGAGTTTGGGTGGACAGAATGGGAGGCAACGTAATACCTGGAGGGAGTTTGGGTGGACAGAATGGGAGGCAACGTAATACCTGGAGGGAGTTTGGGTGAACAGAATGGGAGGAAACGTGGTACCTGGGCGTGTAACGTAAAATAATATTTCTTTCAACATTATTATTTTCTGATCTTCATACTATATTTCACAAGCACTGTACTTTTCAAAGGTAGGAATTGTTTTCAAGCAGCAAAAGAAGCAAATCACAATACGATGACATCAAAAGACGCTGTCGAGTTCTCAGTCATCGACACAAAGTCGACCAAAGAAAAAGAAAATGAAACGGCAGAGCTTGAAACTCTCTGGCAGTTAATGAGCTTACATGCCTGACAGAAATGGCAGCACAGGTATGAGTTACAGCCAGAAAAGCTCTGAGAAACCTGCTGGAAATGTTCTCAGGTGAAAATTGAAAAAATGAAAATGGTCTAGACAATTTAAAAACATGATAATGTTTTCTAGTGGAGATTGAAACTCGTGTGAAAATGTTTTTTGGTGAGATAGAAAAATATGAAAATGTATTCTGATGAAAATTGAAACTCGTGGAAACATTTTTGACATTTTATAAACATTAAACTATTTCCTAGTGAAATTTGGAATTTTTTTAGGAAAAATAAAAAAAAATTCTAGTGAAAATTGAAAATCGTGAAAATGTCTTGAAATTATTCATAATGTTTCGAGTAAAATTAAAATTCATCAAAATGTTTTTTTTAGTGAAAATTTAAACCCGTTAAATCCTTCCTCATGAAACTGTTCCCAAGAAAAAATTAAAACTCGAGAAATGTTTGTAACTCTTTCTACCGAAACTGTCAATATGTCCGAGATTGGCTTCATTTTCTTGAAACTAATATACTTTAGAAATAAGAATTCTTTCTCACCAAACAAGTATTAATAAAAACAGATTCTAATTTGTAGATTCTACCAAGGTAGTAATAAAAAAGGAATTATATGAAATGCATCGCAGGATAATCTGTAATTTAGTCAGTCATAAAATGGGATAGAATGGACATATAATACAGTAAAACAATGACTTTTATGATGTCTTATGGTCATGATATTGAACTGTGTTCTCTATTATTGTACAGAAGCTTATAAACATTAATGTTAGCGCTAGAACTACCAAGCAGTCAATTTGACTGTATTTTACTTTTCAAACATTTGTATCTCATAATTATTATTGGTCTCGTTATATCAAAGAATAAAAATTAAACTATCTACCAATAATAATTTTTGCGATACAAATGTTAGAAAAGTTAAAACCAGTCAAATTGACAGCTTGGTAGATCCCGAGTTAAATAACTAAGTTTTAAGTATTTATTTACTCTAAACAAAAATATGATCGGAAAATATTTTCAGTAAGGTTATATTATTGGAACAAGGTGTTATAATTTGAAGCAACAGGTTACTCAGGTAACAATGATTTTTGGGGTGAATTAACCCCATTATTGTTACAATATTACAAATACTCGTATTATTATTTTTTGTGTTTAAAAGTTGTCCCTATCCACTACGAGGTGATCCAAAGAGACATGAAGAGAAGAAGGCCTCGTAGAAGAGGGGACAGTGAAAGTACGCTTCATGCACTAGGTCGCGTACTCGGCTACCACAGGTGACCGTGTTGGCCCATGGAGCGCATGGATGGCAAGAATAGACATCCATGGATAAGAGACACAGTCAGTCTGCTTACCCATGGATATAGCAAGGCAGAAGAAAAAGGATATAAGAAGAAGAAATTGAGGAAATATACAAAGGGAAGCTGAAGAAAAAGAGCGCCAAACTAAACAAAACCCAAGACCTACAATATAACAAAAAGAAGGCCTACCTAAGGGTAGCCTCGGAACAATGAGGGGGGGATCGGCAATAATGTTTAAAACCCCTAGTCTGATAATCAGACCCCCTGCCCCCACCAATACTCGTACAATATTGTATCAATGTGGCCCAGAGAAACATTGCTATATTCCTGAATAATATACAAAAAACATATTTGAGTTAGGGTGTTCCTATACATTTTCCACAAGAGCATTTCTACTATAGTAGAGCTCCTCTATAGTGATTTAAGTCCACAGTAATAGAGCAACCCTGTATAGTGAACAAATTTCATTTAGTCCGCCACCTAAATGGTAATTCATTTTCTAAAACTGATGGCTATTCATGGTAGACTAAAGAAAATTTGTTCATTATACGGAATAGTTCTCTTACTCAGGACTCTTCGTTAAGAAGAGAAAAGTCCACTATAGAGGAGTTCACTATAGAGCAGTCCACTATAGAGGAGTCCACTATAGAGGAGTCCACTATAGAGGAGTCCACTATAGAGGAGTCCACTATAGAGGAGTCCACTATAAAAGAGTCCACTATAGAGGAGTCCACTATAAAAGAGTATAGTGGACTCCTCTATAGTGGACTCCTTTATAGTGGACTCCTCTATAGTGGACTCCTCTATAGTGGACTCTTTTATAGTGGACTCCTCTATAGTGGACTCTTTTATAGTGGACTCCTCTATAGTGGACTCCTTTATAGTGGACTCCTTTATAGTGGACTCCTTTATAGTGGACTCCTTTATAGTGGACTCCTCTATAGTGGACTCTTTTATAGTGAACTCCTCTATAGTGGACTCCTCTATAGTGGACTACTTTATAGTGGACTCCTCTATAGTGGACTCCTCTATAGTGGACTGCTCTATAGTGGACTCCTCTATAGTGGACTCCTCTATAGTGGACTGCTCTATAGTGGACTGCTCTATAGTGGACTCCTCTATAGTGGACTCCTCTATAGTGGACTCCTCTATAGTGGACTGCTCTATAGTGGACTCCTCTATAGTGGACTCCTCTATAGTGGACTCCTCTATAGTGGACTCCTCTATAGTGGACTGCTCTATAGTGGACTCCTCTATAGTGGACTCCTCTATAGTGGACTGCTCTATAGTGGACTCCTCTATAGTGGACTGCTCTATAGTGGACTCCTCTATAGTGGACTTCTTTATAGTGGACTCCTCTATAGTGGACTCCTCTATAGTGGACTCCACTATAGTGGACTCCTCTATAGTGGACTCCTCTATAGTGGACTCCTCTATAGTGGACTCTTTTATAGTGGACTCCTCTATAGTGGACTCCTTTATAGTGGACTCCTTTATAGTGGACTCCTCTATAGTGGACTCTTTTATAGTGGACTCCTCTATAGTGGACTCCTTTATAGTGGACTCCTCTATAGTGGACTCCTCTATAGTGGACTCCTCTATAGTGGACTGCTCTATAGTGGACTCCTCTATAGTGGACTCCTCTATAGTGGACTGCTCTATAGTGGACTCCTCTATAGTGGACTGCTCTATAGTGGACTCCTCTATAGTGGACTCCTCTATAGTGGACTTCTTTATAGTGGACTCCTCTATAGTGGACTCCTCTATAGTGAACTCCTCTATAGTGGACTCCTCTATAGTGGACTCTTTTATAGTGGACTCCTCTATAGTGGACTCCTTTATAGTGGACTCCTTTATAGTGGACTCCTCTATAGTGGACTCTTTTATAGTGGACTCCTCTATAGTGGACTCCTTTATAGTGGACTCCTTTATAGTGGACTCCTCTATAGTGGACTCTTTTATAGTGGACTCCTCTATAGTGGACTCTTTTATAGTGGACTCCTCTATAGTGGACTCTTTTATAGTGGACTCCTCTATAGTGGACTCCTTTATAGTGGACTCCTCTATAGTGGACTCTTTTATAGTGAACTCCTCTATAGTGGACTCCTCTATAGTGGACTACTTTATAGTGGACTCCTCTATAGTGGACTCCTCTATAGTGGACTCCTCTATAGTGGACTGCTCTATAGTGGACTGCTCTATAGTGGACTCCTCTATAGTGGACTCCTCTATAGTGGACTCCTCTATAGTGGACTGCTCTATAGTGGACTCCTCTATAGTGGACTCCTCTATAGTGGACTCCTCTATAGTGGACTCCTCTATAGTGGACTCCTCTGTAGTGGACTCCTCTATAGTGGACTCCTCTATAGTGGACTCCTCTATAGTGAACTCCTCTATAGTGAACTCCTCTATAGTGGACTCCTCTATAGTGAACTCCTCTATAGTGGACTCCTCTATAGTGGACTCTTTTATAGTGGACTCCTCTATAGTGGACTCCTTTATAGTGGACTCCTTTATAGTGGACTCCTTTATAGTGGACTCCTTTATAGTGGACTCCTTTATAGTGGACTCCTCTATAGTGGACTCTTTTATAGTGGACTCCTCTATAGTGGACTCCTTTATAGTGGACTCCTCTATAGTGGACTCTTTTATAGTGGACTCCTCTATAGTGGACTCTTTTATAGTGGACTCCTCTATAGTGGACTCCTTTATAGTGGACTCCTTTATAGTGGACTCCTTTATAGTGGACTATATAGGAGTCCACTATAGAGGAGTCCACTATAGAGGAGTCCACTATAAAGAAGTCCACTATAAAATAGTCCACTATAGAGAAGTCCACTATAAAGGAGTCCACTATAGAAGAGTCCACTATAGAAGAGTCCACTATAGAGGAGTCCACTATAGAAAGCATTTCTACTATTACAAAGTGTGCAAGGAACATCAAATTAACAATAAAAATGTTTCAAACAGAGTCTTTCTTTCGCCAGGACTTTGAATTCTCTGTTGGATTATAAAGATAAATTGAAAGTGGTTTTGTCTTGGGAATTCTATAAGAGAAACGATCTTAGAACAAAACAAAATTTAGGGCACTATTTTCTAAAGAGTTTGAACGAATAATTCACGTTATTTCAGTAAATGAATTAACAATTATAAAGTAATTAAGGCATCAAAGTAGGTAAATTATTTTCTTTCTGTTTAGACTGGAATTAGGTTTTCAGTGAAGTTAATCTCTTTAGAATTTAGAAAAAAAGACGTTTATAAGTCGCTATGAAGAACAATTTCTAGTTTTAGGAACAGAAATGCAATAGAATACATAAATCTGTCTGCAAATATTAGCTCTAAATCGTTTATCTATGGTAGTCAATATTTTATTTATTAAGTTGAAAGTTATTTGAATAATAATTAATCAACTAATTCCGTATTTAGATAATATGAGTAACTTTGATATCAACTCAAAATCTTCAATAATTGACCTCCTCATTTATTGAACGAATCGAATAATGATCGGATATACGAATCCCGTTCTTTCATCCCCGAAGAATGAGACACTGAGAATATATATGCAAGTACATGTCACTACGACGAAGAATATAAACCCTCTAATAATGATATATGCGAGTACATGTCACTACGACGAAGAATATAAACCCTCTAATAATGATATATGCGAGTACATGTCACTACGACGAAGAATATAAACCCTCTAATAATGATATATGCGAGTACATGTCACTACGACGAAGAATATAAACCCTCTAATAATGATATATGCGAGTACATGTCACTACGACGAAGAATATAAACCCTCTAATAATGATATATGCGAGTACATGTCACTACGACGAAGAATATAAACCCTCTAATTATGTGACTCTCTATTGGAACAGAAGAAGTCTGGAGTTAATTTAGGATTCAATGAAAATCTTTTGAAGGTTTGGAGAAATGGAAGCCAAGTCGAGAGTCTCGCAGTTGTCGACATTTCGACTGATGATTGGAATGCAAAGTACAGAAATATTTCACCTGATGCTCACAAATGAAAAGGAAGCCAATAACCGAATAGTCAAATACAATTGAAAAAAGGTAACAGGTGTTGACAACAGGAGTTGATAACAGGTGTTGATAAAAGTGTTGATAAAAGTGTTGATAAAAGTGTGGATAAAAGTGTTGATAAAAGTGTTGATAAAAGTGTTGATAAAAGTGTTGATAACATTTGTAGTTCAAAGACAATTACCTAATTTCTTCAATACAAGAGAAAAAATTCTTTTTATTATTCGACTGATGACTGGTATGCAGAGTACCTAAATATTTCCCCTGCCTGTCTCTGCTCTTTCGATGTTGTTTAGTGGTTCTGGAGACCAATGAATGCTGTAAATAAACTGAAATATTTATCAGTGCCGAGTGGGGATTTAGTATTAATGTCGGGTAAATAAATCATTGCGAAAGTGGCTTGGATCTCTGGAGAATATTTTCTGACTTTAAATTATCTAAATTTCACTCAATAAAAGAATTGTGTTTAAACTAAAAACAAGAAAGTTCATTACTAGGAGAGTAAATATTTATTATCGGTAAATAGAAATACTTAACCAGCACATGTTTGCTGATATTAACAACATACAGCACCAGTTTTGTGTTAATATTTCCTTATTACTAGCGCCATCTTTCTTTTATATCTCAACACACTCTATCGACTGCGTTTGTGAGAGTTATTGGCTGTGTGAGGCTATCAACACGTTTGTTCTGTCTTGCTTATTGCCACCTAACTAATTTCAGCTGCAAGAACCGTCTTAAAGAAACACAAAGAAATGAAGTCTGGTTTCTCGGCCGTGAATCTTCGGCCGGAGAGAGAAACGTGGCATGAAGACGTCGATATGGTAGAGTGAGAGACGTGGTGTGTAGACGTCGATATGATAGAGTGAAAAAGCTGGCATGAAGACGTCGATATGATAGAGTGAAAAAGCTGGCATGGAGACGTCGATTTGGTAGAGTGAGAAACGTGGCGTGAAGACGTCGATATGTTAGAGTGAGAAACGTGGCGTGAGACGTCGATATGGTTGAGTGAGAAACGTGGTGAGAAGACGTCGATTTGTTAGAGTGAGAACCGTGGCGTGCAGACGTCGATATGGTAGAGTAAGAAACGTGGTGTGTAGACGTCGATATGGTAGAGTGAGAAACGTGGCGTGAAGACGTCGATATGGTAGAGTGAGAAGCATGGTGAGAAGACGTCGATGTAGTAGAGTGAAAAACGTGGTGAGAAGACGAAGACGTCGATTTGGTAGAGTGAGAAACGTGGCGTGTAGACGTCGATTTGGTAGAGTGAGAAACGTGGCGTGCAGACGTCGATATGGTAGAGTAAGAAACGTGGTGTGTAGATGTCGATATGGTATAGTGAGAAATGTGGAATGTGGATGTCGATATGATAGAGTGAGAAACGTGGCGTGAAGACGTCGATATGGTATAGTGAAAAACGTGGTGAGAAGACGAAGACGTCGATTTGGTAGAGTGAGAAACGTGGCGTGTAGACGTCGATTTGGTAGAGTGAGAAACGTGGCGTGCAGACGTCGATATGGTAGAGTGAGAAACGTGGTGTGTAGACGTCGATATGGTGTGTAGACGTCGATTTGGTAGAGTGAGAAACGTGGCGTGTAGACGTCGATTTGGTAGAGTGAGAAACGTGGCGTGTAGACGTCGATATGGTATAGTGAGAAATGTGGCGTGTAGACGTCGATATGGTATAGTGAGAAATGTGGCGTGTAGACGTTGATATGGTAGAGTGAGAAACGTGGCGTGAGACGTCGATATGCTAGAGTGAGAAACATGGCGGTGTGAAGACGCCAATATGGTATAGTCAGATTCCAATAAGAATTTAATACAGTAAAAATAATACAACCTGCTTTAAATTCACAGAAGTTACTGCAACGTAACCGTTTCTTTTATTCATTTCACTGTTTGCTTCAAAGCACCAGTAACGCTCACTGCAATATTTATGATTATTATTATTACTTTTTAGTGTTATTGGATAATATCTGGAGTGAGGAGACTGATTTCTTAGCCACAATATTGAGTGACATCATTGCCATGCATGATAACGCTGCATAATTTAACTGCAGTTGTTTCTATGCGATAGCAAATGAGAGAAGATATTTACCCTTTACCTTATATTGGGAGAGAATGTTCACGTTATAACATATTTTGTATTTGGAGAAAAATGTCGTATGTCTGCGACATCAGAATAATTTGTTCTTTTATATATACTTTAGTTTGGAACTTTTAAGAAAATTTATAATGCACATATATTATAATTATATTGGTGATGTTTTCCACTATAGTAAGTTATGAATTTAACTAAAGGAGAATAATCTATATTAAGAATATTTCTACTTTTCCTTTTTTTTATTATAAAAATATGGTCTTTAAAAGAAATATTAACGGTCGGATGATAATATTACATAAGTTGATATCTTTGAGATAATTTGTTTCTTAAAAGTCTTTTTATAGCGGCATACGGTAGCAGTTGTTTTACACTATCAAACTCTGTTCCAATACCAAGTCTGATTCTCTTGCTCTGTTTTACCGTAATTGGTTTAGTTTCAATTTGCATTCCAGATCAGTTTTCTAGTATTTATTTCGTATTTGATGTATCGAGTGAAATGAAATAATATTCTAATTTGCGTCCAATGAATAACAATCGAATTAGTTTCGATAATTCACTGGGAAGAGACATTATTTTCTATGAAATAATTAGACAATTAAATCTGATTCCATTTTACATTTATATTATTTTGTTATAGTTATTTAGAATACTATTAACAACTAGTGTATTTTCCAGTTAAAAATAACAGGTCATCATCAATACCAATTTATAACCCGTTATTAGGTTACTTTTAATGAATTCAAATAAATTTATATTTTCTGCTTAGTCTAATTAATTTTATAGTTTAAATACATTTTAAAATTGAATAAAAACAGGGGAATTTGAAAATAAAGTCAATATATTCCCGTGCGTATCATAGTTACATTCTTCATGTTTATTACCCGTCGTGTAAAAGCGGACACCAAATAAATAACTAAACAGACGAGGGAAATTATTAGTATAGATAATCAGCAAACTGTAGCCTTGGTACAGCTAAAGTAGACAATTCGATCTGTCAGAGTTTAGCAAAATAATTTATTAAATACAACTAGTATCAGTATATTTCATATATTATTATTGGTAGATACTTGAAAATATGTAATACAAATTTTAATTATCTACCAATAATGATTTATTAGTTACAAAAGTTGGAAAAATATAAATCAGTCAAATTGACAATATCGCTAATATGAATTTATTCAATTGAACAATGTTCCGCTTTTTATATTATTGGCATGACATTCTGTGATAGCATCAATTCTATAATAGCATCAATTCTATAATAGCATCAATTCTATAATAGCATCAATTCTATAATAGCATCAATTCTGTAATAGCATCAACTCTGCAATAGCATCAATTCTATAATAGCATCAATTCTGTAATAGCATCAATTCTATAATAGCATCAATTCTATAATAGCATCAACTCTGCAATAGCATCAATTCTATAATAGCATCAATTCTGTAATAGCATCAATTCTGTAATAGCATCAATTCTATGATAGCATCAATTCTATAATAGCATCAATTCTATAATAGCATCAACTCTGCAATAGCATCAATTCTGTAATAGCATCAACTCTGCAATAGCATCAATTCTATAATAGCATCAATTCTGTAATAGCATCAATTCTATAATAGCATCAATTCTATAATAGCATCAATTCTATAATAGCATCAATTCTATAATAGCATCAATTCTGTAATAGCATCAATTCTGTAATAGCATCAATTCTATGATAGCATCAATTCTATAATAGCATCAATTCTATAATAGCATCAACTCTGCAATAGCATCAATTCTGTAATAGCATCAACTCTGCAATAGCATCAATTCTATAATAGCATCAATTCTGTAATAGCATCAATTCTATAATAGCATCAATTCTATAATAGCATCAATTCTATAATAGCATCAATTCTATAATAGCATCAATTCTGTAATAGCATCAATTCTATAATAGCATCAATTCTGTAATAGCATCAATTCTGTAATAGCATCAATTCTATAGTAGCATCAATTCTATAATAGATTCCTGTAGAGTGTCAGAATGTATACAAATACTCCGTCAAACATCAGAGCTAGTTTATTGTGTAAACATGTCTATTCTGAATTGTTTGTCAAAACATATTTGAAACGTGCATTCGTTTGTACGATTTTAAACATGTTTGTACCTTTCTAAATATGTTTGTCAGTGCCGTAACATGTTAGTACCATTAATATTTTCAACATTAATATTTTCAGCATCGGAAAATGGGTTCGTTCTATTTATGCCATATAAAACCAGTTTAAATTATATCACCAGCCATCCGAAGACTAAATTCATGGAAGATACATACGAGAAATTCATTACCGAACCATTACTTTAACTATATTTAACCGAATAGATATTGAAAATCAGTTGATTCTCGCTGTACCGATCGAGTCTTCTGGTCACCAAACCAGGTTACGATGCCACCAATACATTAAGAATCTCCTAAAGATAACATTTAGTATCCACTGCCACCTGTAACATCACTTACAAACATTTCGAGAGACTGGGTACGCTATCAAATTACACACAATTTCATTTAAGAGGAGTGATTGGTTCACCATTTGCAATAATTTACCGGTAGATGGCGCACGTGGAGCTAGGTAACCATTCAGGTTAGCAATTATTCTGTTAATTCCTTCATTTCCGCAGTAATTACACTAAGAGTGTATCTCTCACCAAAACTCATTCTGGTGTGAATGCAAACTACCTACAGATACGCTATTTGCAACACTTGTGTCTGTATTTAACACTCTAATCTCCATGCACCGTAATATTGAGTTTCTCGATCAAGGGACTACCGAATTAATAGCGTACAAAGCGTCTATATTAAACTGAATAACCAATTATGTAGACAAAAAAGTGATCAACACTTCTATTCAATTCTCAACCTTAAATATCCTGAATGAATTTACACGTGGAAGCAACATATACTTTATAGTCTACCTGTGCTATACAAGAAAAATGAGCATGGTAAACAATATAAAAATTTGAATAGGAAATAAGTCCCAATAGTACTTGACTAAAGGTTTAACTTAACTAATTTTATTTATTAATGGAAAAAATATCGTATTGAAAAAAAAAATGAAACCGATCGTGTGAGGAAAATATCTCTAAATTATTGCACAATATACATTATTTGAAAGAGAACATATAGTCCATCTAATGGACATATATGTCCCAGTTCTGCAAAACCAATTGTCGAGCACTTTCATCATCTCAGATGCAAAGGAAGATTTTAAATTATATGAAATCCGAATCCAGGAAGTGCCGGCTTTATGGATTCAGATCTACTCATTTCCATATAAATAGAAAGGAATTCAACTCATGACACTTCTCGATCTGTTCCAGAATTCATGAAGCTGTACTCCGGACTGGAGAATACAACTTGGGTTGTATAGGAATGGATTGAATAAACTCTAGAATTGCAGTTAGATTTTTATATGTTACTGCTTTTGAATTAAGTTAATATGAACAGAGTTCTTGAATGAAACATTGGGTTGATAAACGAGTTGAATATTTTATCTAATTTGTACTCAGCAAATTCACTGTACAGTGGAACCTCTCTATAGTGAAGGTAGAGTCCTGAGTAAGAGAATTATGCCGTATAGTGAACAAATTTTCTTTAGTCAACCCTAAACGGCAAATAGTTTTCTAAAACTCATGCTATTCATGGAAGCCTCAAGTAAATTTGTTCACTATTTGGGGTAGTTCTCTTACTCAGGATTATACATTCACTATAGAGGAGTTCACTGTAGAGGAGATCTACTATATGTAACATGGATAGAGAAGAACAATATATGCCAAACCTTATTTCTTCCTTTGCTATAAAAAAAGCAGTAAAAGCACGATAGACTTTACAAGTACTACTCTACTTGATGTAAAACTTCAATTCACCCATAATAAAATAAATTATTTCAAATGAAAAAATTGAGATGAATGTCAAAAAAAAAATGGCCTACGATTTTCAACTATAAAAAATATTCATAAAATATCATTTGCATTTAAATTTCAGTATCTAAAGGTTAAACAAACTCCGTTGACAACATAACACATCTTTTGTGAAATGCAATCAAGGTTGTTATCTAAAATTCAGTAAATCCGGGGAATTTCTAGTACAGCGTAGATTTAATTTGGAAAGTTAGTCGTTAATTAAATGAATTGTTTGGTGCTATCGGAGGAATTATTTTGTTCGATGGTTTAAGGTTTCTGTTCGAGATAAAATGAACATTTAATTTACAGCAGATGTTCTCTTTAATTATTTGATTCGAAACTTCAGGAAATACTTAAAAGAAATTCATTACCGGGCTTCTATTTAATTTTAGTTTTAATGACAAGTTCCACTGCTAACGAACTTGTATTTTTTATTAGTTAAAGTTAACATTAGTTCTTTAGTCAGAAAATCAAACCAACACAAAACTAAACACTTCAGTTTATCTTCATCTGGCTTCATTTCCATAAGATGTTTCTTTCGAGTTTCAAATTTAGAACTTAACCTAAATTCTCATTAAATTCAATAGGGCGGAAAATTTATAGACAGAATTAGAATCTACAAGAATCTAATAAACATTGCGCCAGAAAAGCTTTATGGTAATTCACCGGGAGAAAAGAAACCCGGTATTATATTGCTGCCGTCTGCCATTAGCTTGCTGCCGTGTGCCATTAGCTTGCTGCCGTGTGCCATAAGCTTGCTGCCGTGTGCCATTAGCTTGCTGCCGTGTGCCATTAGCTTGCTGCCGTGTGCCATTAGCTTGCTGCCGTCTGCCATTAGCTTGCTGCCGTCTGCCATTAGCTTGCTGCCGTGTGCCATTAGCTTGCTGCCGTGTGCCATTAACTTGCTGCCGTGTGCCATTAGCTAGTTGCCGTGTGCCATTAGCTTGCTGCCGTGTGCCATTAGCTTGCTGCCGTGTGCCATTAGCTTGCTGCCGTGTGATATTAGCTTGCTGCCGTGTGCCATTAGCTTGCTGCCGTGTGATATTAGCTTGCTGCCGTGTGCCATTAGCTTGCTGCCGTGTGCCATTAGCTTGCTGCCGTGTGATATTAGCT
>CANNZV010000957.1:0-61896 GCA_947561585.1 Caprella mutica
CAACGAAAAATATATTTAATAATTTACAGTTATGTATTATTACATAAGGGTTTTAAGACTTCAAAAATCATAAATTTATTCAAAATGTCCCCCCTTGTTTTTAATAACAGCCTCAAATCTCCTCCGAACTCCTCCTACTGCGGCACGCAACTGTTCTTGTGAAATTTTCTTCCAAGATCTCTTGAGCGAACGCTTTAAATCATCCACACTGCGATGGAATTTACCACAGGCCTTTGATTCAAGAATGGACCATACCGAAAAGTCCATAGGATTAACATCTGGGGAGCAGGGAGGCCACATTTCTTTGGACCAAAACCGTGGAAGATGGTCATGGCACCAGTTTTGAGTGACATTTGCAGTATGTGAAGTCACGCCGTCTTGCTGAAATGTCCATAGAGTGTCATTACCGAAGTGATCCTTAGCTGACTCCAACATTGGCGTCAAAATATTCTCAATATAATATTTAGCATTGATTTTGGCGCCTTGTTCCACAAAAATTAAAGGAGATCTCCAAGTTTCTGAAACGGCGACCCAGACCATTACTTCATGGTTCTGTGGACAGTTTTTTGGTTGTATGGAATGTCTTTTGCACTTTTACCAATTATTCTGTCATTCCTCCGGTTGTGAGCCATTTCCACTGTGAAAGTTTTTTCGTCAGACCAAACAATTTCTCCAGCCGTGCTAGACTTCAATTCTCTCAGAAGTGCTTTGCTTCTCTCCAATCTCTTTTTCTTTACAGCTTCTGACAGAGTCTGTCTCTTTTGGAGGGTGAAAGAGGACATCTTTAGGTCTTCTTTGACAACTCTTCTCATTGTTCTGGGACTCACATTAGCTGTTTTGGCTAACAATCGCCCTGACCTTTTCGGGTTCCTCCTGATCTTCTCTCGGGCACATTTTATCAGTTGTTTGGTGCGTTGTGAGCGTGGTCTACCACTTCTTGGACGATCAGTCAAGTCTCCTCTCTCATTAAAACGCTTCACACACTTCCAAACAGTCGATCTCGCTATGGAGAGAGTCTTTGAAATGACGGAATCTGACTTCCCGGCACGGTGTAGAGCAATAATGGCTTCTCTTTTGTCTGACATTTTTGAATTGACTAAATTTTTGTAAAAAATAACACTGCGACGTCATAATGTAGTGTCTCTAATATAGTTCAAACCCTATCACCTACTTAGGAACTTATTTTTAAGAATTATATTAATGTTTGAAAAATTGCTTCCAAACTTACGCCCCACCCTGTTGAAAGGTACAATCCAATTGAATAGAAATAATTCCTACATTTCTATACATATAAAAAAGGGAGATAAGAGAATGAATTTCCAAATTAAAAACGATTCTTTTAAAACTACGTATCTGTTTTCGCACTTCTGGTCGAAGTATAAATTCAGATATCGTTTGGAAAAAGACATGCCGACGTCAAGATGATGCTGTTAAAACCATGTATCGGTTTTCGTGTTTCTACTCGAAGTGGAAATTCAGATATCATTTAGAAACAGACATTCCGATATCTACTATGAATCGTAATGGTTTCTAAGTCGATACCCACCGTTAGCGCTACGAATTCGACAGCAAACGGCATCGAATCGACATTCATATGTTTGTTGGGATATACCCTACTGCTAAAAATATTTCACAGAGCACAAAATTCCTGTTTGTTCAATGAAACAAATTTTAATTAATGCATTCATTACTTTGAACTTTCATCACAGAGCTTTCATCTTTATTCTAAGTCGTGGCCTCACAACATTTTCTTTAATTTGAACTCATAGAAATCGAAATTTTTAAGGAGTTACAATTATATAAAAATTTGACCAACTCTTTACTATTTGTAATAAGAATAAGTTGTGATTTTTGTTATAAAAGCGGTGCTTGCCTGTATTGTTATATTCACTTTTAAATATCTTAAAGTATTTCAGGGTCGGTTAATATCAAATTTTTTTTAGTTAAATGCATCCGCGGTGGCAATGTGACAGAGGCACAGGCACGAGGACGTATGGACCCACGATCGATACCTGGACGTATCACTTCATTTCTTCCCTTTTAATTTATATATAACACTATGTAATATTAATCGAATTGATATGCATCTAAACGTACAGTACGTTATTTCAATGAAGTAAGAGTTTTCAATTTTAATTAATTTATTTATTGGATGCAAGTGGATATCGTTTTGAAGCATATTAGATATATAATTAGGCGTCTGTTCGATGCAGAATCCCAATGTATGTTAGATGTCATAATTTATCTTTCTATTCAAAGCGGTTATAACGGTATCGCTTCGATGCTAAATATACTTGATATGAGGCGGTTTAGCGGTGCAAACGGATATCGGATTGATGTCTACTCGATATCACCATGTCTAATTTGTTACTGGTATTCGATGTCGGAAGAGATGTTATACAGAGTCGTTTAGACATCGAATAGATACATTCATGTTTGCTGAGTTAGTTCTATAATATTATGTTATAAACTCATTTTTTTTCCCGGAGCCTGGAGAGGACCTTTAATTGTTTCCTAGTTTTCACAACCGTTTCTATTATAAGTTTATTCAATTTTATACCTTTACCCCAACAAACATATGAATGTCGATTCGATGCCGTTTGCTGTCGAATTCGTAGCGATAACGGTGGGTATCGACTTAGCAACCATTTCGACTCATAGTAGATATCGGAATGTCTGTTTCTAAATGATATCTGAATTTACACTTTGAGTAGAAACACTAAAACCGATACATGGTTTTAACAGAATCATCTTGACGTCGGCATGTCTGTTTCCAAACGATTTATGAATTTATACTTCGACCAGAAGTGCGAAAACAGATACGTAGTTTTAAAAAAATCGTTTCAAATTTGGAAATTCATTTTCTTATCTTCCTGTTTTATAATACGTATAGAAATGAAGGAATTATTTCTATTCAATTGGATTGTACCTTTCTATATAACGTACGTAACTACACCCAATAATTAATACACTAATTATAAGGGACTACGGCAGTTGTGAAGGTACGATCGGGCATTGGCACGCTAGTGCGATTGTACAATGGATCAACGTAAAGTAAGTGATATTGGAACATCAGTTGTTGGACAGTGTTCCGATCCAGTACCGTGAAAATGAATGGATAACCAATCAAGTGATTTTTTGGAGGCCAGTGCATTTATTATTATGAATCTTTTCTAAACAGCTTACTGTAAATAAGCCCCGATGGGTTCCTGAAGCTGTCTTTGGTGAATAGAAGAGAAGTGGGGTGGCGTCTCTTGGGACCCAAACTGTTGTAATTTGGATTATGTATTGTCTATTCTATGTTTACCATGTTTATAGTGTTTTTAACTCTCCATGCAGTTTTAAAGGATAGCGCTGGGGTTATGCTCTACAATTACTTGCGAGGTCTTAGATTTTGTGTTAGGTAGGCTCGTAGACTTCATTTACTATTACATCTTCATTTCCCTCTTCCATCCTTGAGTGCAGCCACCGGTGCTTGTGACCATTTTTGTTACATTCCTCGGTAAGTGACAGCATTCACGGAGTAGCTTTTCAGCATCCATGAGATCGTGACTTTGTCCATGGAGCCCCTTTCCTTTCTGACTGCTTCTTCCGGTCCCTTGTATTTCATTTCCTTTTGACGTCAGCGACATGGTCTTTTGTTCCGAAGCAGACGTTAAACCTCTACTAAACGTCAATAATTAAAAGTTGGTGGGCTATTTAACATGTTCCATTTTAGAGTAAATTCTGTGTTATCGGACGGTTCCACATTTTCGAATATTTAAGAAATAAATATAATAATTATCATTATTCAATTTTACTTAAATTAAAAATTATTACATAAACAATTTATCTTCGTAAAATGCGGAACCACATATCCGATAACTTGAGCATTCACCTAGTGCCAAAAGCTGCAAATGAGACGATTAATATTCAGTGATTCACATTATAGATAATTAAACTTAAAGTGGTAATCGAACTCAATAAATCTATATATAATAATCATTATTTAACTTTTATTTCATTTGATATCATACCTTCAGCTATTATCATACCCAACTGCTAAAAATATTTCACAGAGCACAAAATTCCTGTTTGTTCAATGAAACACAATTATATAGTAAGTCAAAATATCAAACTAAGTACTCAACTATTAATTTGATTGAAAAGATTCATACTCAACGGGAAATCCATAATATTAGAGGTTATTTAAACTCTGCGTTGAAGGTTTTTTCAGTTTTCTAATAGAAAACTGAAAAAACCCTCAACGCAGAGTTTAAATAACCTCTAATATTATCAACTATTAATTTATGACCTATATTTACTGAGTGAGAGTTAATCTATGGTCAAATTTTAATTAATACATTCATTATTTTGAACTTTCATCACAGAGCTTTCATCTGTATTGTAAGTCGTGGCCTCAAACATTTTTTTAATTTGAACTCATAGAAATCGAAATTTTTAAGGAGTTACAATTATATAAAAATTTGACCAACTCATTACTATTTGTAATAAGAATAAGTTGTGATTTTGGTTATAAAAGCGGTGCTTGCCTGTATTGTTCTATTCACTTTAAAATTTATTTAAGTATCTCCAGGTCGCTTAATATCAAAATTTTTTCCTAGTCAAATGCAACCACGGTGGCAAAGTGACAGAGCTACAGGCACGACGACGGTTGGACCCACGAACGATTCCCGGACACGTCACATCATTTCTTCCCATTTAATTTATATATAACATTATGTAACATAATCAAATTGGTATGCATCTAAACGTACAGTACGGTATATCAATGAAGTAAGAGTTTTTTAATTTATTTATTTATTGTATGCAAGTGGATATCGTTTCGAAGCATATTAGATATACCTATAATTAGGCGTCTGTTCGATGGAGAATCCCTATGTATGTTTGATGTCGTAGTTTATCTTTCTAATTAACGCTGTTATAGCTGTATCGCTTCGATGTCAAATATACTTGATATGATGCGGTTTAGCGGTGCAAACGGATATCTGATTGATGTCTTCTTGATGTCACCATGTCTATTTTGTTACTGGTATTCGATGTCGGAAGAGAGGTTATACAGAGTCGTTTAGACATCGAATAGATACATTCATGTTTGCTGGGACACGAATACGTAAAGGATTTATTATACCAAATACCTAGTTGATAATCAAAACAAATGGTGTACATTCTTCTTTTTTTGGACTGAAAATTAGTAAGTCGGAAGTAGAATAGGGTTTGTAGAGTTTTGATTATAAAAATCTTTAAACGTATATAAAAATAAAAGTATGCAATCAAATTCGATGGGGTTTGCAGTAAAATGATAAAAAACTTTTTTTTAGCCTCGTTGAACAAAGCAATAAAAAGATTTGCTTGGAGGGGTGCTTTAGTTCTTTTCTACTCCTAAAGTCTTATATACGATTACAAGAGAATTAAGTGCGTGTGATGGAGTGTTTACCCCTTAAGCGAAATTTTCTTCTGTGTTTTAGAAAATTTACCCGGCCTTTCAAGTCTGCTAGCTGTAAAGGTTTGCTGCTCCTAAATTATTATATTTATTATTTAATGCTGTCTGGCAATTTATTCTAACCTCTCTAGTGTTTCATTCCTAAATATTTTACTTTGTATTTTGTATATTAATGACTTAGTTTAGTTTGATACTTTAAACTTATGATATAATATTCCATGGGGATGGGCTCAGGCTGATGGGCATGTTAATGTTTGATGTTTCAGAGGGGCCAGGGCCAGAGGCTGGAAAATTGTAAGCCAATTTTTGAGCCAAAATTTCATATTTTGAAGATTTGAAGCCATGATTAACATGGGAACATAGGAATTAATTGAAAATTTAAAGCCAATTAGAATTTAGACATACCTATCTGAGTTTTGACCAGTCTGAAGAATATGGGACATTTTTAACAATTTCTGTGCAAAGCAAACAATCCTTAATTTCCTCCTATACCACTCTGAAAAGCATGGACAATCAGTCTCCAGATATTTAATTTTTAGGGCAATTTCTCTCCAAAAGATTTTTAAATTTCTCTCAGAGTCTCCAAAATGGCTAAAATTTTAAAAATCTCAAAATACTCTCCAATAATTACATGTGAACATAGGAATTAATTAGAAAATTGTCGCCGGATAGTTCGGGACCAGCCAAGTAAAATAGTATGTCTCATAAACTCGCCATTTGTCTCTCCAGTTCTCTCCAAAATTCAACAAATTCTCTCCAAAATGATCAAATTTTTTTCAGTCTGCAGAATATGTGAGATATTTGGGATTTTCTCTCCGAACAATTTTGAATTAATTCCTATATTTACATTAATTTTGCTACGAACACTTCTGAATTAATTCCTATATTTACATTAATTTTGCTACGAACACATTAAGAGATCTCTACGAACACTTAACCAGTTTCTGCAGACTGGCAAATTTTCATAAATTCTCTCCAAAATAACATTGTAGCATAGGAGAAAAATAGATAAAACTCGCCATTTGCAATTGAAGGGCTCAAAATAACTGTCACAAACTCGCCATTAAAATGGTGAGTTTGGACATGCTTTATTACTTGGGGGACCAGACGGCAGACTGCAGGAACTGGTAGTGGACTAGTGGTAAACTGTTCTCCAAGAAATCCTTTATTTTAGCCCCAGATTGCATTAGTTGTTGTCTAAGAGCCCCACACTGGAATCTTTGGCAGGTACCACCTGCCTGAACAATCCTAGCGCACGCTGAACATATATTTAGCGCACGCACACATCATGCAAGAGAATTTTGATCGCACGCGCACATTATTTTATCACTTCAGAAAGCGTCTTAATTAAGAACCTATTACTATTCACACAAGTAACGAACACAATTAAACCGATAACAGACACAGACTTCCAAGTTAGGGAATAACACTGATGCTATGCTGAACAGTGGAACACTGTGAAGTTGTGAACACAGTGACATTTTATTTAGTAGATATACCATTGAATGCACTGTCTTCACTGCTATAATATAACCTCTCACTCGGACAGCCAATGTACTACTGGAAACTTTTCGATCACCCATCACACGTTAACCCATGCCTCAACATGTTTAATGTTTACTATACTGGTAGTAATATCAAACATGTTTGATTTAAACAAACCTGTTTAAACCATTGCAAACTATATTATGTATGTAATTTAACATATTAATATTAAATGATTAAATTAACTAGCCAAAATTATAGTGGGTATTTTTGCCTTCCCACAATTCCCACAAAATATCCCACAGAAAGGGAAACCCTAGTTTAATAATGGAACCAAATTTATTAATAAGAATGAATCCTAAACTTAAAAATATTGGAAATAACTAGTAAGATCATTTTTATTACAATAAAAGGACATTAATAGGTGTAATGATATAATTGCACTTACCAGATAATTTATAGGTTTGCGTGGGTCCCGTGGGAAATCTCATTTTCCCCACAGAACTGTGTAAAACTAATGTTGCAACACCATTCAGTCTCGGAAACTAAACCAAAACAAATGACAATCGGACCAAAACAAATGACATACGATTTACAAGGGATCAGGTCAAACATATGTTTACAAATAGGTTACACCGTTACAGAGTAATTTAATAACAATTAAGAGTGAGTATGAGAGTATAAGTGCACGCTCCACACATCTGAAGACCGAAGTTATGTGAAAAATCGCACATCTGCAATGAAAATATCATCTCAGCCGCACGCCATCAATATTCGAAGCACATTAGGGAACTTCTAGCGCACGCCATGAAGTAATTTGGGTGATTTCGAGATTTTTTGTCGCACGGAAGATATTACATTTTTTGCCAAAGATTCCAGTGTGGTAAGAGCCGCCATTTCACCAACAGGTTCTGAGGTTATTTGAAGAGCCGTGGTGATATCATATCTGAGCCGTGGGATAAAAATCGTGAGCCGTGGGATAAAAATCGTGAGCCGTGGGATAAAAAATGAGAGCCGTGGGACCAGTCCTGCAGAATGACGAATGTGGAACATTTTTCCAAGACTCTCTGCGGGAGTTTTTGATTGAATTTTAGAAATTGGAGATCTCTGCGCCCTGCGGGAGATCTTGAATTAATTCCTATGTTACCATTAATTTAGCTGCGGGAGATTCTGAATCTGCTGCTGAGAGTCAGAGAGTAACTCTCTCTCACAATTAAAATATCTGCGGGAGAAGAGACACATTCTGCAAATTGGCCGTGGGATAAAAAATGAGAGCCGTGGGATAAAGAATGAGAGCCGTGGGATAAAAAATGAGAGCCGTGGGATAAAAAATGAGAGCCGTGGGATAAAAAATGAGAGCCGTGGGATAAAAAATGAGAGCCGTGGGATAAAAAATGAGAGCCGTGGGATAAAAAAATGAGAGCCGTGGGATAAAAAAAATGAGAGCCATGGGATAAAAAAAATGAGAACCGTGGGATAAAAAAAATGAGAGCCGTGGGATAAAAAAAATGAGAGCCGTGGGATAAAAAAATGAGAGCCGTGGGATAAAAAAATGAGAGCCGTGGGATAAAAAAATGAGAGCCGTGGGATAAAAAAATGAGAGCCGTGGGATAAAAAAATGAGAGCCGTGGGATAAAAAATGAGAGCCGTGGGATAAAAAATGAGAGCCGTGGGATAAAAAATGAGAGCCGTGGGATAAAAAATGAGAGCCGTGGGATAAAAAATGC
The DNA here is from genome assembly GCA_947561585.1 of Caprella mutica. Taxonomy (NCBI): domain Eukaryota; kingdom Metazoa; phylum Arthropoda; class Malacostraca; order Amphipoda; family Caprellidae; genus Caprella; species Caprella mutica. Next base: position 8,656 of record CANNZV010000957.1, read on the forward strand.
AAGTCGTGGGATAAAAAATCCAGTCTGCAGAATATGGAACATTTTTCCAAGACTCTCTGCGGGAGTTTTTGAATGAAATTTTAGAAATTGGAGATCTCTGCGGGAGATTTTGAATTAATTCCTATGCTACCATTAATTTAGCTGCGGGAGATTTTGAATTAATTCCTATGTTTTACCATTATTTTAGTTTTGGGAGATTTTGAATTAATTCCTATGTTACCATTAGTTTAGCTGCGGGAGATTCTGAATCTGCTGCTGAGAGTCAGAGAGTAACTGTCTCAAATTAAAAGTCTCTGCGGGAGAAGAGACACATTCTGCAGACTAGTAAAAAAATGTGAGCTGTGGGATAAAAACTAAAAGCAATGGGATATAAAGCGAACCGTGGTTGAAGGAGCAATTACTATCTAGATTTAGTTACTTATTAACAGACCGGGAATATTTGATCAAGTGAAAATTCACATTTGATGAGCCGCAAAGTTTTGAAACTCTATATAAATGTCTTTTAGAAGACCGCGAGTTTCGAAAAAAATTCACGAAGAATGCAATCTGGTTTTAGCCCAGTCTGAAAAGAAGGTCTCCTCAGACTCAGGATTTTGTACAGAAATTGGTATTTGGGCGCAGCAAATAACATGGGAACATAGCCAGTCTGCAGAATATGGGACATTTTTTATGATTTTTAACATTTTCTGTGCATATAATCCTTAATTTCCTTCTATGTTTACATGTATTTTACTGAGAACAGAAGCCAAAATAGAGGATTTCTTGGAGAACAATTTACCAGTTCCTGCAGTCTGGGAACATAGGAATTAAGTAGGACATGGGCGCAGGATTAATCCACAAATCCTGCTCTACTTTTCAGACTGGATTTTAGCTTTTGTTTTCAGTAAAATACATGTAAATATGGGAGAAAATTAAGTATTGTTCGCACAGAAAATGTTAAAAATGTCCCATGCTCTGCAGACTGGGTTCAGGAGAGTGACGGAGACTAATTTCAAGGCCTCTATACCTAGTTTCAGAGAATGTTCAGTGAGTCGCCAATACATCTTTTTTTTTAAATAAGTCAACAAAAATTAGTAATGCAGTCGCCAGTCGTCATACTTTAATTCCAATTTTGAAAGTAGACAGACGTCAATATACCTATATTATTATAACTACCTAAATTAATTGAGAGCGTATCAGCCAAGCCAATCAGAGAGAGAGGCATACCTGCCATACCACAACTGATACCAGCCAATCACAGAGAGCCTGAGAGAGGCATACTTTCTTTGATAGTTATTCATTTTTTTTCCGATAATTAGTCAGAGAGCATCAAATTTAAATGACAAGTAGTGACCACATCATTCATAACAAAAGAACACCGAAAACAGAAAACGGATATACAATTTGATTTCTACCCAGTCTGCATAATATGGAACATTTTTACAAGACTCTCTGCGGGAGTTTTTGATTGAATTTTAGAAATTGGAGATCTCTGCGGCAGATCTTGAATTAATTCCTATGTTACTATTAATTTAGCTGCGGGAGATTTTGAATTAATTCCTATGTTACCATTAATTTAGCTGTGGGAGATTCTGAATCTGCTGCTGAGAGTCAGAGAATAACTCTCTCTCAAATTAAAATCTCTGCGGGAGAAGAGACGCATTCTGCAGACTGGATTTCTACATCGTGTAAGTTGAGCGCCATATCAAAACAAAATGGCTGCTTTGTTTACATTTCAACAGAAATGCACATTGCGCGGTTCTGCCGATTATGATTATTAGTCACCAATTTTAATTTTAAATCTAATTTAAGTGCTCATTAGTCGTCTATATATGTGAAAGATAATTATTTTCATAAATTTTAAGTCTACAATTAATCGGCGAGTGCGACTTGGTACATACTCTTGAACTAGGCCTCTATAGACAATAGTCTCTGGATAATCTTCACAACTTCTTGCATCTTTTGCAGACTGGCTCCTATATTTATTTACATGTATTTTACTGAGAAGTTGAACAAGAGCCTAAATCATTAAATGGAGGATTTCTTGGAGAACTGTTTACCAGTTCGCGCCAGTTTGAAAAGTAGGTATTCTCAGACCCAGGATTTTTACAGAAATTGGAATTTGGGAGCAGCAAATAACATGGGAACATAGGAATCCATGTTTCAAAGTATGGACAATGTCGCGGGTACGTAGAAACACCGAAACGAACCAAAACAGAGTCAAATATCATATGTATGTTAAAGAACTGTTTGCATCATTTTAAATGCTCAATGAGGTTATATATTGCCAAAGGACACTTGGATGAACACCGGAACCGACCAAAATGAACCAAAACGTACCGGAACGGACCGAAACGGAGTCAAATATGGATGCTAGAATACTGATTGCATAATTTTGAATGCTCATGGAGGTTATTAAAGAATGAATAGTTGCATTAACATATAAAGAGCTTAATAAAGAAAAACATACTTATTCTTTTATTATCGTAAAATAATTTTTTTTACGTAAAACGTAAAATCTTTTATTATCTTTGGAGACAAATTGCCATAAAAATTAAATATCCAAAGACTGATTGTGCATGCTTTGCAGACTGGGATTCAGATAACGTCAGTCAAAAATTTGATACAACAATTATCAAATTCACTCCATATATATATCATTAATCTTCATTGAAATTACCTATCTAATAGATTGTACAGTGGTGCGCCATAATTTGGTGTGCCGTACTGACAGCACTGTGGTGTGCTGCTCAGCTTTTAGATACGTATTGGCACTGCCACCATGGCTGCAAGCCATTCAAATTCATTGGAATTTGGTGCCGTCACAGACTGTCACTGCCATTTTGCTTAGAGTTCGACGAGGGGGCGTCCTTACGCATCCCAGACTGTATTTCAGGGTTTTTTCCCTTTAAAATAATATTCTAGCAAAGTCTGTGGATTTTTAGCTATTTATTCTTATGTTACCATTAATTTTCGATGGATAAATTGGGAAAATGTTGTTGGATCAGTCAAATTGCTGGAAGTTGTTGGTGGATTTTTTTAGCTTTTTGAAGAAGTCTGTGAGATTTTATGCACCAAATACAGACTGGTACGCATCGGAAATTCATATACATTTTTACGGTTAAGTTTTAACCCAACGCTATTCAGCCTATTCATAGTATTCACTTGGAAACTATTCAAACTAAGAGTCTTGAGATTGAAAAAGGAAATTTAGACTAAATGGTCTAAACCCCTATGAATAATGTTAAAAGTGCTCCGCAACTCGGTTATTTTATCAATTCTTACACCCAGACTGGCAGAAACTGGTAAAGTACCAGCATGTAGCTATTTGGTGCAGAAAATCCCACTGACTTTGTCAAAACACTGAAAAAATCCACCATAAATTTTCAGGAATTTGGCTGATCCACCAACATTTTCCTAATTTATCCACCGAAAATTAATGGTAACATAGAAATAGAATATTTTTCCGGCGACAATTTCCTTATCAATTTGTATGTTTACATGTAATTATTGGAGAATATTTTAAGATTTTTGACCATTTTGGAGAAATCTTTGGAGACAAATTGACCCAAAAATTAAATATCTGGAGACTGATTGTGCATGCTTTGCAGACTGGATGTAAACTAAAAGTTTGAATCTAAAATAGAGGAATTAATTCAAAATTGCTTGTAGAGAACCCAGACTGCCAGTCTGCATAATAAGGGAGATATTTGGGTTATTCCACAGTATAAAGATTAGGGGAGTAGACCAATCTCATATGGGAGACATCTTTTTTAAACTGACCAATAGCGTTGCAGAAGAGACCGGTGGTGCGTGACGTCACAAGCGGGAAAATTTACTACTGTTTACTCTGTAGTATTTGTATGAAACGCACAAAAATAAACACTTATATTTTCAACTGAATGAAAATATTAAATTCATTGCTTAACCTTTTACAACCTTATTAATATGAATAGAATTTAGGAATAAAAGTATAATTCAAATTAAATAATTTCTAACGAAGGCAATTACTATAAGAAACTGCTTAGTCACGTTATGGGTAGTAACCTTACTCTCGTTTTAACTTTTATTGAAGTTCAATTTTAAAATATACTACACTCAATGATACATTAATAATTTATCCTTTTGTTATTAACTTTCTTCTACTAATTTTTAAACCATTTGCCAAATTCAATCAATAATCGTAATTAGTAAAATAGATATTTAATGTATTAGTAGACTCGACAGTTTTCCTAGGTATTCATTTGTTATTTAAAAAACTCATTCAAAGGATTACTTAAGAAAAGGATAATTAAACAAACATTATATAATCATTTCAGTCTTATGAAGGGATAACTTTATTCAGAAGCTTCTCAACTGAAATGCTTTAAAGTGAAATGATACTATAAAATAAAAATGCTTAGGTAGTTGATAAATGAAATAGGTATAAAAAGAAATAGAAATACAGAAAAACGAATAGCCAATTCAATGAAAATCGGACAGTAACGGAAAATCTTAATTTAATAACATGAAATGAAATAGATATAATAAATAAAATAATGAAAATTAAATAAATGATGAGATACAGAAAAAATGAAAATCGTAAAACAAAAAGGAAATTCTGCATTGAATTATGAAATAAATAAATAACTGAAAATTAAATAGCTAAAGAGATTATGATATTGAAATATTAAATAGATCGGTAATTCATTTAGAATTGAACATAAACAAAAATTAACAAAAAGCTTAGTTGAATAACGAAAAATAAATAAATAAATTGAACTTGAATAAAGCGGAATTGGGATATTGAAAATTAATAGCTAATTAAATGAAAATCGAACATAAACAAAAGAATAATGATTAATCAAATGCTAATAAAAAACAGAAAATGGAATTAATATGAATAATAAAATAACAAGAGATGGAATGCTCATATTAGACTACTACTTATTAGTCAATTTTCTCAACTTATCACTTGAACTATCACAAAAAGAATCACGATTTTGAGTTTTTATGCATTGAAATGATCTACATTTCACATAGAAGGATATCAGATCATTCAAAATAATTTCATCACAGAGCGTTGGATGAGGGCAATGATCTTTGATGAAATTATAAGTGAATTTAGTGAATCCTTCTATGTAGCAATGACGATCAAAACAATGCAAAAAAACTCGCTCATACTTGCATATAATGTCTACAAAGGCAGTGTCACAATATCGAACACCCTAAGATGCTGACAAATTATCATTCTGTTCATACTCTTTGAAAGAGGTGAACAGATGATAATTCCAATCTTGGGTTCTTGCCAAAATATTGCAACAGCCAGTGCAGTCATTCAAAGATTTTTTGTGATGCTTCATGAGAGTCATTTAGATTCTTAACAAGATATCCAGCAAAATATGCAGCCGCATTCTTTGAAGTAGCCTCTTCTTTCACTCCCCCAACAGTTGTGATTGCTGAGTAGTTTAAAGCTTCAGCTACTTCATTATCTTCCACTAGTCTGACTGCAGGAGACTCTTCAGTAGACGGTGCTTGTAGAAATGAGATAGTATCTGCTATGCGTTCAGTGCAAGGGTTAGAGATTTCTCTTGCTAGAATTCTCTCTGTTGTACAATTGCCAGTAGTTGGTGCTCTGACCAAAGATTCAGAGGCTACTTTGGCATACTGACAAGGAAATTGGTAAGGATGAGGAAACTTTCCTTTATTTCTTATCTTGCCAAAGAAAAGCTCCAGCGGGTCTTGGCAAATATGACGTGTGTTGAGGAAAACAAGATCACATTCACCAAGACGCTCTGCAAGTTCGAGAATTACAGAGATGCTCTGAATCCAGCCCTTGATGAAATTTACTCGACGATTTGAATTCAGGTCTTCAAGTTCCTTCAGCCAGGTTAAGCTTTTCTGAAGTAGGTTGTAGCCAGCAGATTCAAGCTTAATTGGTCTCCTCAACTTGACTGAATCTCGTTGATGAGATGAATTCAAAACGTCAAAGAGATCATTAAATTTCTTGAGGTAACTACTGGTGGCGAGAGAGCTGCAGTCAATTTCGTTGGATGCTGCTAGATAATCGAGAGCGGCAGAGACAGAATTTGACATTACTCTAACGGCTAGATTAACTTTCATTTTATTAGCAAATCTCAAGCCAACAATATGTCTCTTGGAGATTCTGGGAGCTAATTTGAAGCTACTTTCGCAATCATGGTGATAAAGCTGCCTAATGTGGTTCCACTTTGCTATGCCAAATCCACCAGGGACAACTACATTACCTTTCTCCAAATAATTTCGTGCATTTTTTATAAGATGTGGTGGATCACTATATACATAGTAGGATTTTCCCTTGTGAGTAATTTTGGGAGAAGTTGGAGATGCCCCCATCATTTTGAAAGCACGTTCAAAATTAGACCCTTGATCAGTTGTAATACCAACAACAATAAATACTTCTTCTTCCATGGCAGTAATGGCGTCCTTCACAACAATTGCTATATCTGTAGAAGGCATCACTTTGCCTGTGAAATAATATCCCAATGGAAATTTCCATTTCTTGCATAGCTATTCCAACTGCCATGACAACAAGTGCACTTGAGGCCATTTCTTTTTTTCTGATTTTACCATCATCAACAAATCCATATATGGTACCAGAAGATTGATCTAGAGCAAGACCCTTCCTCAATGACATTTCATCCAAAAGGAGGAAAAACAATTTTTCTTTATCAGTTTTGGCATTAACTTTCACCTTGAGAATTGATGCACCTTTTTTGGTTATGCCAGGTTTGGTTTTCAGTTTTCTCAGTCCTTTCATGACTGTCTCAGTTGATGGTAGGTGAACCAAGGTTGAAAGAAATATATATCCATTCTTTGATGTTCCGACCATAATATTAGACGCAATATATTTTTGCAATGGTGAATATCGTGGTTTCTTAAACCTGTTCTGCAACATAGCAATCTTGCATATCTCGGTAAGATTGCTACCAAGAATTTTGCCATATTTATTTCCAAAATCATCCACATTCACCCTTTTGGAAGAAGGATTTCTCCTACTTTTCCTAGGCCGAACAGAAACCTTCCTCACTCTAGGAACACTTCTCCTAACTATTTTGACAGGAAGTGAAGGATCCTTTAGAGGAGATGCCAGCTGTCAAAAAAAAAAAAGAGATAAAAAATGAAAGTTAATAAGCTATGAAACTTATTAATAATAAAAAGAAAACAATCACATTTCAACTTACAGGAGAAAACGTCCTAGATTCATCATCCTTTGCCAAATTGCCAGTTTTGTGCGGATTTCTGAATAATTTCCGCCTACATCCACATGCAGTTCTGACAAGCTGTGAAGGAAAAACAAAACTGTCACTTTTCTCCCACGACAATTAATTAATTATTTTGATATCAGATTTACAAGTAGCAACACGGAGAAGTATCGAATTTCTTAAGAAAATGTAGCTAAATCAATTTATTGAAATTTAATTACTTACAGGAGAAAGATAATCCTCATCTGCCAAAATTCTTTGACCACTGGATGTTGAAGTGTCAAGCTAAAAAAAATACAATATATATTAGTTGATACAAGATAGAATAACTTTAAATTGAATTGCAAATATACTCTGTCGAGCATTGTTCCTATTTAACACAAGCGGTCTAAATAAAACTAGATTAAAATCAACATAACTCACAGATATGCATCAGTCTCTCTCATCAGGTGGAAGAGTGTCTACATCTTCTTTCCTTTTCTTAGAGTTGCTACCATGATGTATGACTGAAGCAGCTCTTTTCTTTGAGCTACTTCTTGGTTGAACATTTGGTATTGATGAAACATGCTGAGAAAAATTGTTTTATTATAGAAAAATCATTTAATTCAAACGGATTCTAAACTAAATAAGAATATTCAAAAAATATTATTATTTAATGTGTAACTACTCACAACTGTTTCTTCAAATTGAGATTCTTCTTTTGAATCCACCAAGAGTTCTGGAACAAAAAAGGTGCAAAAATTGGCAAAATATCAACTAGATATCTCAAATAGTTAGTAGCATATTGAACATTTCATCATAGATAAATGAATATTAGAATCCTGGTATTCTTTAAAAAACATTGCTATATCAAAATAATTTTTTTGATAAATTATAACCTCTATTTACATACTGCCATACTGGTGAAGGAAAAATTGAAATGGATACTGATAGAATATAGGGATTAACCATAAAAGATTTTTTTTGTTTGTTTAAAAAGACAATATTTTTCCATTAAAAACAAGTGGCTGAGGTCTTGGATGAGAAGCAATGATTTCCAAAGAAGGCTAGTGGGGCATTTCACGACAAGTGGTCCAAAAAATATGAAATTTAACACCACACCCCAACAGATATGCATGAAAGTTGGTACTGTGGGTATTAGTGCCCCAAAAACAATTTTGAGAATCTCAGCTCACTAGCTTTTATAAGTCAAACATTATGACCTTGTGAACTTTTGAAATAAGGTCAAAATGCATTTAGCTACATCAGGTCAGAACTTTGTTTATTTCAACTTTTTACATGAAAAGGGCATTTACCCTCTTTGACCTCAAAGACCCCACCTGACAAAAATTTATTAAAACAAAAAAGGCTGGACTACTTTGCTATAGGTTGAAAAATTACTATTTACAACAATCAATAGGGATTAGGGATATATTTGAGCTCAAAAAAGGTGTGTTAGAAAAAAAAAATATAGAATTAAAAGAATAAATGATAATTTTGAAAAAGTTAAATTGAAGTAGAGTTTCACAACTGATAAATTTATTAATATCAATAATTAGTTGATTGGCAATATTAAATTTACTATTATTTATTAACATTTATCACTATTCAATATATTACATGGCTATTTAACATTAGTATATTTAATATTAGTAAATAACTATATATTCATAAATAATGGTAATTATTAATGAATGATAGTAGTTATTTATAAATAATAGTAAATATGAATAAACAATAGTAAATATGAATAAACAATAGTAAATATGAATAAACAATGGTAAATATTAATAACTAATAGTATCTATTAGTAAATTATAACTAATAGTAAAGTTAATAGCAGTCAATTTAGTACTGGTAATTATTAATACTAGTAAATTTGTAATTTGTGAAGCTCTACTACTTCAATTAAACTTTTCATAAATATTAATTTTCCTGTTTTTTTTAAAAGAATTTTTAGTAAAGTGGGACCTTAGAGGGTAAAAGTCACGGTCAAAGAGAGTAGGATCCATTTTTCATTTAAAAAATTAAAATAATAAAATTTTGTACACCGAGGAAGATTGCCTAGCTTAATAAATATAAGAATACTTACAAAAATTGTTTCATTCAAATACATACAAATATCATGCAGATACAAGACACTTATAACAGATAACATTAATTATAAATGGACATTAAAAGAAAATTTAACCCTTTATGATTTTATAAACTAATTCTAATGTGTATGTTTGGATTACAATTTGACAAACTCTAAAACATGGAAGACAATTAATTGGGTTTAACCGATACACTCATTAACATGGTCTACTACCTACTGGTCTTATCATACAAACACGATAGATACACACTGTCACACAGAGCTATTCAGCTCCTCAATCTATCATGGGACACCTTGGATTACTGATTTTGAATATTTCAAGTGAAAATTAACATCATTAACATGGGAATATAGGAAATAGTTCAAAATTTTAAGAAAATTATATATTGGTTTTAACTCCCATTCTCTTTAACAGGAAACCTCAGATTTCCCCTTTGAAAATAATATTCTGGCAAAGTCTGAATTTATAGCTATAAAAAAATAATATAATTGGTGAAGTCTGTGGGTTTTAGCCAAGCTGCAGGAACTCATTAAGTATCCTCCAAGAAATATCTTATTTTCCTTTCTGTTCTCATTAAAATACATGTAAATGTAGCAGTAGGAGGAAATTAAGGATTGTTCACACAGAAAATTCCCCATATAGCTACAGCAAGCTGGCAGCAAAGTTCATATTAAAATGTCCAAACTTTAGGCGACACATTTTGCCAAGTGGGATTGGTGTAAATGTTAATTCAAAATTTTAAGCCAATTACACATATTTAGAGTTTTGATCTTTAGAAATCTAAGCCAATTAATTGGCTTCAACTGACATACTCTTTAACATGGACAGGTGTCCAAACTTATTTCACCTCTCAAAGGTAGCCAGTACCTAAACTGGCAACTTTGTTCATACTTTGCCTGACTGCAGGAGTGACTAGACTAGAGTGTTCTCCAAGAAATCCTTTATTTTGGCTTCTGTTCTCAGTAAAATACATGTAAATATAGGAAGAAATAAAGGATTGTTTGCACAGAAAATGTAAATGTCTCATATTCTGCAGAATTGATACTTTGAAACATGGCTGTTCACCATGAAAAAACATGTTAATATATAGGAGGAAATTAAATTAAGGATTGTTCGCACAGAAAAGATTGAAAATGTCCTATACCTATTCTGCAAGACAGCAGACTGGATGTCATTTCAATTATTCAAATGGTCAAAATTTTAAAACTCCTATGCACCCATGTTAATTTTGGCTTAATTTTCAAAAATGACCCAATATTGGTTTGGCAGCCTTGGCTCAGAATTTAAGTGAAATTTTGACTCAAGATTAGCTCACAGTTTGCCAGCCTCTGTGAGTCTGTGACATGACTGATCAGTGGTCCCTAGAGATTATGAGCCTGTGAGGCACAAGTCAGTAAAGCCCGTGACTGCCCGTCAATGTCACCCCAGTCTGCAAAGCATGTAAAATCAGTCTTCGGATATTTAATTTATGGGGCAATTTCTCTCGAAAGATTTTCTAATTTCTCTCCAAAATTTCATGAACCTAAACATAGGAATTAATTAGAAAATTGTCGCCAGATAATTCAGGAGACCAATTTCAAGGTCTCAATAGTCGCCGGATAAAATTCACAACTTCATGCATCTTTTGCACACTGGGTGTCGCCAAAGATTTTTGGAGACATTTTAAATAAATATCTTTGTTCTTTGCAAGATAATCTTAAGAGACAATTTTCTAATTAATTTCTATGTTTATATGTATTTATTTATTTGAAATATTTTGGTCATTTTGAATTTTGGAGACATATTTGAAAATCTTTGGAGACAAATTGTCCTCAAAATAAAATCTTGGAGACACATTTCACACACTTTGCAATTTTAGACAGAGTGAGCCATACGCATACTATATTAGTAATTTTACTTGGGGAGTACCTGTAACCTAGGTACCTAGTAATCATGTTTCAAAGTGTGGCAGGAAAGTCACCAGTTTAGTGAGAAAATGGATCCAGGTCTCCAAATTTGTCTTATTTGAGATACTCCAAACGGTCCAAAGAAGAAATTCAACTTCCTAGTGAAGATTTTACACTTGAAAATATCCTCATGCTTCATGTCTGATGCATTTATATCTCTTGAGATTATTATATCAGTGATTTACTTGTTATATACACGTTTTTCAACTTATTTCACCCCCCAAAAGTCGCCAATATACAGACTGACCAGTGGCGACTTTGTCCATACTTTGAAACATGCCCTAGTAATGATTATGAAAAGCAGATAATCAACACCGGTTAAAAGAAGATAAATATTACATAGTACATACCTGATGGAATAGCATCTCTCCTCAACTTAGTTTTGAATGGTGTCAAAACTTTTGTGAATTGCCATCTTGAAAAATGGTTTTCACAGACATAGCAATTTTTAAGTATTGTAGATTCAGCTAAATTGGAAAGTTGCTGATTGCAACAAATTTGAATCCATTCATTATAATCATGTTTTCTAAAATTGTAGAAAACATTACAACTGTTATCTGCTGTTTTTTACAATCTTTGAAAAAACACTTAACCACCTTCTTACTACGCGCGTTCGCCATCTTTGATTCATTGTTTACACTTTTCACAATCACGTGACTCAAGGAGCCTCTGATTGGATAAAGATTGCTGACGTCACGCGCCATCCACTTGAAAAATAATAACACACAACTGGTCTACTCCCCTAATCTTTATACTGTGGTTATTCTCTCCAAACAATAGTGAATTAATCTTTATATTTAAAGAAATTGAGGATTGTTCACACAGAAAATGTTAAAAATTTCCCATATTTTGCAGACTGTACTTAACCAAAAATAGTGAAAATTAAAAATGTCATATTTTACAGACTGATTTTTTCCAAAGTTTCTTCTTCTGTGACTTTGTGTTCTATTATTTTGATTATTTAATTTCTAGACTTTTCATTAATGATAGATAATCTTCTGTAGTTTAAAAATACTTAATAGCTACATTTAAAAAAAATAAAATTGATTGAATTTTCCTTTTAGAAATTGTGATACTCCATTTAATAACTGTGATGCCATTATGCCAATGTAAGTTGACTAAGTCCATTTAAATTGTACTGGAAGTAGGGATTAAAATAGTTCAACTAGCTATCAATATTATAACTGTGGTTTCTATCTTAATCTCGTCTGCTTAATGTTTTCAAGAGTGTGATTTATACTAAACATTCAAGGATTTTCTAGGATTTGAGCTTTTGAATTGCACCAGGGACAGGGTTGTGAACTTAGACTAAACAATAAATTTAATTACTAACTGTTGTAGCTATATTGAATAATTACATTATAAATAAGCCCACTATCTTAGTTCTATTAAATAATATTTAAGTTATTTAACCACATTTTTTTAAAATTTATTTATGAACAATATTTTTTCACATAGTTATTTCTGACAATTTTCTTTTACAGCTTAAAGTTTTGTCTTTTTATCAATTCTAAATACTAAAGATACCTTCACTATTTATTTTAAATTATACAAAGTGGCTTACTAATCAAGCAATTGTCTAATTTCAGGTTAACTAAACTAAGAAGTCATTTCGGAGATAGAAAATACTTCTTCCTAGGAGCAGGTTTTGTGCTTGGTTATGGTATTATTGTGAACCTTAGACATTTCTTGTAAGTTACATTTACCTAAACTGTTTCAAATGTTACAACTTTGTGTCAGTTTCTAATATTTTCTCTTTCAACAGTACCAACAAGTCCTACTCAGAGTGTGCTGACAAGTGTTTTGAAACGCTTTACAGTGACAAATCTGAGCAGCTGAGCACAGAGCAGAGTAATAGCATCAAGGAGAGCTTTAGAGACATCTACACTGTTCATCTGCAGAGTAAGAAGGAGGAAAACGCTCTGAAGTCCTTTGTCAAACGCTATATAAGTTAGTTTACAGATTATTGAATAGAACTTTTCCATAGGGTGAGAATTTTTTATAACAAATGAATGGAACTAGGTTAACCCTGATTTTATTTCTATGACCTACTATTAACACAGCCTAAGAACACTATATGATTGATTGTTATTGGGGATTCTGGAAAAGACATTAGCTACTACCTTTCAACCGTACTGAACCAAATTGATTTTAAACACTCTTTATGCCAGGCTGGTATATTTGCTAAAAAATCTAGTAAACTTATTTTCAAAAATTATAATAATTGTCTAAATCTAATGAATTGATTTTCTTGTAAGACAACACTTTGGAGTCTGGTGTGTAGCTATATTTATTACAATTACCAGATATTTGATTCTGAGAAAATGTATATAAAATTGTAGCCTGATATTCTATTTCCATAATTGTAGGAAATTTGTAATAAGAATTTTTCATTAACAGCATGATGTTTTCTGTGCCAATTACAAATTTTAGATGGTCGCTTCTTCTCACCCGTTCTTTTTTTGTCTTATTATTGACCTTATAATTACTATAAATAATGACTATGGTCTATTTTTCATGCATCTAATATGTCCTATGTTCTTTTCCAGACTAAGCCATCATGTCAAAATTTGGTTTAAGTTTACTACCTCTTCTCAAGAAGAAAGCATTCACAAAAACAAACATCCTGTTTCCTGCCATATATAAGGTATTGTACCTATCATTTGACTTCATATTTCATCATTTTAATATGTTAGCTTCTCCTGTGCTTTTAGACTAAAATATATGAATCAAATATTTATAATTTACTTGATATTTGATAAACAGTATATATCTTTTTTTTTCAGTTATCAAAAGCAAATTTTTCAGTTCAAAATCACTCAAGTAAGTTCAATTTGTTTTGACTAAACAATACCATACTAATCGTTTTATGCTGATCATTTAATATTTAATTATCTTTTCAGTCCATAGCAACGAGTCTAGAACGGCAAAAAATGTTTTCAGTGAACTTTACCCTTGGGTTACTGTGTCAGACTTAGCAGAACATCTTCTGGAGTCTAAAGTCTACCACAAGGGTGAGTCTAGTGTCTAAAGTCTTTCAACACACTAAACTTTATTTTTTGATCTTTCAAAGAAATATGTTTTGGGTCTATTAGAAAATGCTCAATGATTATTAACAGAACTGTGTTTAATTATTCAGTAGGTAGCAAATTTTTATTTGGTAGCTAATTATATAATTGTAAAGATTTTTTCCAGTTTCTAGTCTAAAATATATTACTACGAGAAGAAATATTTAGTATTTAACAACTAAATGTTCCCTTCAAATACAACTGATTGTGAATTATTTTATCATTTTCATTTCTTAGTATCCACATTCATAATCTAATACCTTTCCCTTTTTCTTTTCAGATAATCTATTGATAGTAAATAAACCATACGGCATACCTAAGGAAGCAGTAGTTGACTCTGTTCAAACCTCAACTTACGGTGTGGCGCCACAACACCGACTATCTCTCACCGACTGTGTGGATAAGCTGAAGGAGATCCTGTCGGTGGACTACCTAGAGGTTGTGCTGTGTCCTGAACGGTAAGACCTTCTTACTAGTAATAGGCAAATGGAATATCTAAATAAAACTTATTAGTTTGATGAACTCAATATTTATGTATTGAAAAGACCCTATTTTCAGGTATAATATCCGTTCTAATTTATAGTAAGTTTTTTAATCCTCTACCAATTCGTTATGAGTCTACCTGTGCTTGCTGTTTGTATTTTATTACTACTAAACCTGTCTTCAAACTAATATTTAAATTTATATGCACCAGAAAATGTAAAAGAATATGTGATTGCATATAAATTTTTCAATAATTATTTAAATGTTGAAAAGTTTCTTTAAAGGAATTAGTAAGTTACTATGAGCCTCAAATTGATTCATCTTCTAAAATTTTCTTTTATTTAAGACAAATTCACACACTTTTCTCTAAATTACTTATTCACCTTTTCTTGGTTGTGTTGCAATTAGCTAGCAGTTTTATTTTTGCTCAAACCACTGTAATTACCTTTGCTAAGTTTCGGAAGTTTATGTTTCATTTTGCTCCGTTTCAGATGGTGCAGTGGTTTCACAGCCATCTCCTTGAGTCCTAAAGTCACTGAGAGACTAAACCACTCACACAGCGAAGCCTGTCATTCTAGAGACATGCCCAACAGGTGAGTACAGTTTAAAGGCCTTGTTACTCGGTGCGAGTTACTGTCGTGACAGTGGACAGCAGCTGTACCACTGTACTCGAATGCCAGTAGATAGACTCTCCTTGCCCGGTCACACAAGTGCGAGCTGATGACTGGAAAAGAGGAAGTTACTGTACCTACACTCGCTCTGTGTTCTTTGTTTTAATTTTTTACTGTTCTTATAATTAGGATCAAAACATTTCTAAAGTGGTTTGATCCTTGTAGCTAGATATAATTCGAAATAATTCAAATTTTTGTTTGCACTCTATCTATCAGACATTTTCTGGGTTTTTACAATTTAAACACTGAAATACAAAAAATATTTAGCAAAGTATATATGCGTATGAGGCATAGACGTACGTACGAACTACCGTTTTGTTGCAACACCTTGCAAGTTTACGTCCCATGAGTTGCGAGTAAAAACAAAGAATGTTTTAGTTACTCGCATGCGTGTTACTAACCTACTAGCACATGACAGTTACTCGAATTGAGTAGCTGCTCTACAGTAACTGGCTAGTTACTGCCTTACGGGTACAAGGCCTTAAGGGTAAGTGCCGAGTTATCGAACAGCTCCACATTTTTGTTCTTATAAGAAAAATTGATACAATATTATTCTCCCTTTTTACCTGCAGATTACATGGATACCAATTATAATTACGACCAGTTAAATTTTTAAAATTATTCACTCATTATATTATGATCGAAAATGTGCCAATGTATGATAATTCAGAACTTATCCTTGGTGAGAATATCTTCGGCATTATATCTTTACAGTTAAATTTAATTTAATTTTAGAGTAAATTTCAAAATGATCTTATTTAATTCAAGAATGAACCCAGTGCCAATGAATTAGATTTATATTTCCAATTTACTTAACTTTATTCTTTATCATTCAGCAAACAGATTTTCATACTCAGTTTAAGTGGATAATGGATAATATTTATTGAGTAGCTAACTAAAGATAAAAATTATGACAAAAAAGTTACGAACACTTTTCGGGCTAGATATTATCACTGTTGCTAACTATGAACGGTTAAGATGAATGCGTCTTAATTACTTATAAGGTCTACAATTTCATTCCTCATGGTGATAGAAAACTAAGTGCCCTTTTTTCCCCCCAGACACCATCTTCTACTGAGTTATGGTGTACCTTCACCTCCATCTAGTGAACTCACTAGAACTGGTACACAGATGGTGAATGTGCCCGGTCACAACTTCAAACTGGTGAGTCATTCTCTAGCTATGTGAGTCAGAGGTGAGTGAGTGAGATGTAAAATGAACTAGTTATGGGTGTGAAGGTTCTTAATTATCGACTTGTTCTACATTATCGATCATATGAAAGATATACTTAGCTACAATTTAAAATTGTAACTAGTTATTTTAATTATTCATGCTGCAGGTATCATGGATACCAATTAAATTTTTTTCTTGTAAGGCATCTGAACTTAGTCTATGCGTTATTAAAAACTACAGGCTGGCGTGTGTTGTTACTATTTTTCTCTTATAAAAGGTAGATAATTAGATATAGGAGTTACTGAAAGACTAGTGTGTATACGCACAGAAGCACGGGGTATAATGTGTACCCATATTACGAACTCTGTTTTAATTTAATTAATTAATTCTTAGTCCTCTAAATAAAGAATAATAAACTCTCCAGTTGTAGCTATAGCTATAGCTAATGTGTATTCATGTTACGAACTGGAAGCAACATTTATTGCTTAACAATTTATTTTTATTCACAATCATTAATTTCATTGAAGAAGAAAGTAGTTAGTTAACTACTTAATGGATTTGCTTACATTGTTGATAAAGAATTGTACACAAATTTAAGTAGCTATTGCTATGTTATTTGAATATCAGTATATAACCAACATATTCAGTTAATATTGTCTTTGTTTTTTCTTCAATATAGATAGGTTCTTATGTCTCTCAAGTAGCTATATGAAATTAATTAAGTGAAACTTTGTTCATTTAGCCCCTTTTCTGTGTGTGTTCTTCTTCAGTCCCTTGTATTTAGTTGTTTGACTGCAATGATTAACAGTGACTTCTTTTTCAGCCAATCATAGCGGAGAAGATCACGAGGAAAAATCTAGACAAGAGATTGGTGAAGTCGGTGATGGTGGAACACAACACACTGGCCACCAATGAGGAGAGATCTGCAGCTCTAGTTAGGGTGAGGGGGGCGGGAGGGGGTAACTGGTGAAATAAATGGGGAAAGTGTGTTAAATGGCGTGACGTCACAGAACTCAAATACTCTAAATACACTCACAGTATTCGGAAAGTGGGTGTTGTTACCATAGGTCATGAAAAGTTGATCAGAAAGTTCAAAGACTAGATTGTTTATGACCTACAGGGTCACTCAAATAGATTTTTATAAGAAAAACCTGTGACAGAATAATTTAGAAGTAGCTAGCTATATTCTGAAACAGATTAAAGAGGTAGTTTCCCAATTAACCATTTGGGTGTATCCGTACTATTATTTAAGCGTATCTGTGCTACCATTTGGGCGTATCCTTGCTACAATTTAGCAACTAACTCCTTGTTCATTTCAGGTAAGTGCTTCCTCTAACAAGAATCACTTCCAGAGAGTGTACATGGCGCACTGTCTCGCCCCTGTCTTGGGGGACAGAGTCTACAGCAGTCGGGTAACCTCTTTCGCAGGACACAAAGTACCAGTACCACACAACAGAGCCAGAGTCGCTACACCGGTGAGTGAAAAAGATGTGTGGAATCCTAAAGCCAATTGTATACTGACAGATAAAACGTCGCGTTTTCTCCACTTTGTTTATTCCTCTCCAATTAATCACAGTTAAATGAATTGGAAGCAAATTTGCAGTCTATAGCCAGTAGCGTTTCTACCGCCTTCAATTCATTTAACCAGAATTAATTGAAGTGAAAACTGGGCTGTGAAAACGCGGCGTTTTCTTTTATCTGCTGGTATAGAATGGGCCTGAAGTTAAATACAGAATAGTCATATTAACACCACCTACCAGTCAATTTGAGTGCTTTTTATCTTTTCAAACCTTTATATCGCATAAATTATTATTGGTAAATACTTTAATTTCTTATTTTAAATAAAAAAAATTTTTCTCAACGCCGCATTAGAAATACTGCTCATGGCAAAAAGTTCAGCTGCAATTAATTTTAACGGAGCTCTTCACATGTGTTAGAAAAAATGCTGCTATTTTTCTAACGCAAGTGTGAATGGGGGCCTAACTCCTTATATTAGAAATATATGAATTTCAAGTAGCTAGCTAGCTACCAATAATAATTTGTTAGATACAAATGTTCGAAAAGTAAAGAGCAGTCAAATTGACTGGCTAGGTAGTTCTAGTGTTCACCATTTATAGCTGCTATAGATAGGTAGTTTTGCAACTAGCTACTAAAAAATATGTCACCGATGGCGATTGGTGATGGCTGACTTTATTCATTGAGGCATATTTTTTCTGACAGCTACTTCTAGTCCCTTGTATTTAATTTCCTTTTGACGTCAGCTATATCTTCGATTCCAAAGCAGACGTTAAACCCCACTAAACTATTTTTTCTATTTGTGCAATATTTGGCTAAATTCTTCATTTCAGGTTTACACAATGGAGTTCTTAGACAAGCTGTGCCTGTCCCCTACAGAGCAGACATTACTGCCGTTGTTCTGCCACAGTGAGACCCTCAGACTGCCACACTACCTTGCTAAGAGAAGCAACTCCAATACAGAAGACTTCGCTCTGCAGACTGGTGGTGAGAAATACCTTGTAGTTACTTTTCTTACGAATTTCTTTTCTTCTAGTTACGAATTATCGGTCAGTTCCACATTTTCGGTCATATAAGAAAAAATAATATAATAATTTTTATTCAATTTTGTATCCATGATACCTGCAGGTATCATGGATACCAAATTAAATAAGTATTATTACATTGTTTTCTTTTCTTATGACCGAAGATGTGGAACTGACCTATAATTCGTAACTTACCCTAGTTACACAATATACAGTCTCAAAGAAAGAAAAGGCAAACTAAATATTTCAATTGTAATATTCTGAAAGATGCGTGAACTTGATAATAACCAGGGTTGTGACAATATGCTTTTAGAATCATAGATCTTAAGAATATTATAGACTTACTGAAATGATATAGAATTCTATAACGATTTAATACTCTTTGATTCTATCAGTCTATAATATTTTCAGGATCTATGATTTTAAACGCCTATTGTCACAAGCTAACAACCCTAATAATAAGTCATACTTTCCCCGTAGAAATTATCAAATTGATTATTTAACAGAAATGTCATGAATAAAGTTATTTCAAGTTTATTGCAAATAAAAAGCTATTGTTTTTGCCCGTTAATTCAATTCATTATTAGAGCTTTCGAAATATTAACAACAACTGTTTATTTCTTTTATTGCAGACACCGATTGAAATTCCAGTTTATTTCTTTGCTTCAAATTCAAACTAGGACAAGTTCTTAATTATCGGTCAGGTCCTCATTTTCGGACACGTAAGAAAAAAAGGATGTAATAATAATTAGACAATTATTATTACCTATATCGTTTTTTCTTACGTGTCCGAAAATATGAAACTGACCGATAATTAAGAACTTACCCTGTTTATTTTACCATTGCTGTTTCTAGTAAATTTCCCTTTGATTTAACTCCTAGTGTATATATATTCATTCAATTCATCTGACTTACAAATTGATTTAGTTATATTTACTCAAATGTTCCTTATTACCTGTCAGAACTACTCCTTTGTCTACCATAATTGACTCTATATCTACCGTAATTGACCCTTTTTTCTACCGTGTTTTTATCATCACTACCATTTTCAAACTGAAGATGCAAATCAATGTAATAGTCAATACTTACCGAGTTGTCAAAATAACCTTAAATGTTACAGCTCAATATATTTCACCTTAAAGGTCATTTCACCCTGACTCATTTAAGAGTCACCTGTACACTGAATGTAGACTGAGGGTTAAATCAGTCCTTTATTTGAAGAGGGATAAGATAGCTATTTATCGTTTGTAGTTTAATGTACCTCTAGGTTCATCATCAGGAAAAATTATATACTATGTAAATAAACATTGCATTGAGTGTTTAATTCTATTAACTTCACCACCTTGTTAATCTTCAAAAACTAATGATTTTATATGGGTTAGTTCTGAGTTATTGGTTTGTTCCACATTTTCGTTTTTCAGAATGAAATTTAACTTAATTTGTATCCATCGTACAACCAAGTATCATGGATACAAATTAAAATAACTGGGTTTATATTATAATTCTTTCCTATGATCGAACAGGTGAAACTGTTCGATAACTCGGAACTCACCCTACATTAAGTCCGTATATTTTTTTTCATTAGGGTTGACAATATGCTTTTTAAAATGTTAGATCGTGAAAATGTTATAAATTAAGAGTATTTAATGGTTCTACACCAGCAGGAATTTTCACTGTTCCCTTTACCACGTTTTACTGGTGCCGGAAAAATATAAATTCTTTATCTAATCATTTATCTTGGTTGAGGTAACACTAGTGTATCTTCCAAATTAGACACGGTTTAGATAAGGCTTACTATAACCCATTGTAGTATATCCCTTCCCTTACTGTACTATAAACAGTAATAAGGGGCCTAGGTGTCCCCCACCTTCACGTGGTCGGTACCGTTAGTATACCAAATATTGTAATTAGGATCTATTATTTTGTTACATTGTCTTTAAAAGATTCTAAATTGGTAGAACCAACGGGGGGCACCCCCCTAAATTTTAGGGGTTATTTGTGTATTTATACTTGATCATTAATGTATTATTCATAATTTGATATTTCCAGTAATTTGTTGTATTTGTATTAAGTAACTTGGGCCCCTCTTAGGGAGGGACCCCTTCCTTATTTTTGCTGAGCATTATTCCAAAGACTCAACAATATGGGTAGGGGGAATAAGAGAAACCAGAGTAACTCACCTCCTCCCTCAGAGGAGAGAGAAACTAAGAAACAAAAACCGAAAGAAACTAAATCAGTGGATACTACCCCTCAGAATCCCAAACTGGAAGCACTTGAAGCTCTTGCTGGGTTGCTCGAGGTGATGGATCCGTCGATACTTGTGTCATCTGGAGATACAAATGAAGAGTTTTCTGAACTGAAGACTAAGATTAAGAATAAGCTACAGAAAATCATCCCTGAAACTATTGCCCCAAACGAGACATACCAGATTGAAATTAGACCTAAAAAGCTTTCAAAGAGAAAGTTTGTACCTTACCAAGAAGAGACCTCATCAGTCACCAACACTGTCCCTCGTTTCTTCGAGTTCCTTTTCGAAGGAGATTCCAAAAGGTCAACAAACCCATTCCACCTGGAGGAAGTTGTCGAAGAGACGACAGGAGAAAAACCACTAAATGTATTTGGCATCAATAAAAGTAAATACATTGTCGAAATACGAACGATGACAGCAGTTAATGATATTATTACCATAAAAGACATCAAGGGCACTCCTTGTGTGGTGTCTCAGTATGCTCCTTTCAATACCGTGAGAGGACTAATGTATGTAAAACATACAGACTTGTCAACAGATGAGAATCTGAGAGATTTCAAAATCTGGCTGAATGAAAACTGTGGAATTGAAAATGTTGCCCTTGCTCCTTTCATAAAACCTAGGGACCCTACTATGAGAGCCCTCATAGTCACATTCACTGGTAACAGCCTACCATATAGTATCTACATACATGGAGAGGAATGCGACACTAGAGTTTATCCGTACTCTAATAAACCTATGCTGTGTAAGCATTGCTATACCTATGGCCACACTTTAGTTAAATGTCGATCTACTAACTCTGTCTGTAAAAAATGTGCAGAGCCAGGTCATTCTGCTGACAACTGCCAGAGTGAATTCACGAAGTGTTACCACTGTGGAGAAGCACACGAAGCAGGATCTAGAATCTGCTCACGATATCAGAGAGAAGCGAACCTGATTGCTATTCAAGCAGAAAGGAAAGTCAGTATGAGACGAGCAATTCAGATAGAGAGAGGAGAAGAAGAGGGAAGAGTGGTGAACAGTGAAAAGTATTTAGACGTTGTAGATGTAAAGATGTCAGTAGAAGATAAGAGAAGCATGACTCCCTGGTTGCTGGACAGATGTCTCGCAAGTTGCATCACTGGCAAAGTAAAAAGTATCCGGTCTGTCAATGCTGAGGTCTTCTCTATTGAAGTTTCCTCTGAAGTGCAATATCAAGAAATCCTTGCTTTGAAACTTCTGAACGGGAAACCCATAACTACTATGAAATCCTCACGTTATGAATGCCCAAAAGGACTTGTTTACATTTACGAATATAATCTGCAACATTTCGATGAATACAAGAAGAGAATTATGGAGAAGCTACCAATCAGTGATGCTACTATCGCATCCTGGATCAAGTCCAGAAACCCAAGAGCAATCCCTCTCATTTTGAGCTTCAGCCAGTCTGAAATCCCGCAGTACATTAGTATCCTTGGAGAGCAATCTCTCACAAAGGTATACGAGTATGTTAACAGACCTATGATGTGCAAGCAGTGTCTTGAATTTGGACATACAAAGAAATGGTGCAAAAACCCTCCAAGGTGCACCAAGTGTGATGCTGACGACCACTTAATTGAAAATTGTTCCTCTTCTAACCCAAAATGCCATCACTGCCAGGAAAATCATTTCACTGGTAACAAAAAGTGCAAAGAATTACAATTCGAGATGGAAATCATCTCTATCCAGAAAAGAAGGCGTGTGCCAAGAGCTCAGGCTAAACTGATATTCCAAAAAGACAACCCCAATTTCCAGAACCTCAACTATAGTAGAGCTGTTAAAAATTCTGTGATATTACCAATGGGTACAGTTACAGAAATGCCCCCTATTATAGAGATCCATGAAAATTCAAAATCAAGACAGTCTTATTCCCCTGCAACTCCGGAGATTTTCGAAAACGATGCAATATCCACCAAAAGAATGTTCGAAGAAGAAGCAAGTGAACCAACAGATGATATGTTGGATCAATCAAACTACGAGTCCGAACTTCGCAACAGCTCGAAACATAGAAATAAGAAAAGAAAAGGTAAGAAAAATAGAAAAGATCACTAATAAGACTATTATAAATGGAGAACCACATCATTCAGTGGAATGTTAGAGGAATTTCCTCAGCGAAGCAAGAACTAATAAAATTAATTGAATCATACCAACCACTAGTTCTTGCCGTTCAAGAAACCTTCTTAGGTAATGATTTTAGCATTAAGCTCCCTGGTTATACAAGCTTCTGTCGACAAGGTCACTACAACCAAAGATTTCATGGAGGAGTGGCTATTTATATCCACAACTCATGCCCTCATGAAAAATTAGAAATACACTCTGAACATCAAATTGTTGCAGCAAGAATTCAACTCGATCATCATCAACCCATCTCAATAGCATCCATCTACATCCCAGGCAGAGAAAGAATAACATACCAGTCTATTAGTGATGTAATCGGACAACTCCCAAAACCCTTCCTCCTATTAGGAGACCTGAACGGACACCACGCTACCTGGGGATCAGCTGCAAATGACCAAAGAGGTAACCAAATTAACAAAGTTTTGAGTGATCTTCAGCTAAACTGCTTAAATGATGGTAGATCTACCCATGAGTCGGGATCATGTATAGACCTCTCAGTTTGTGATCCTGCTTTGACACCCTTCTTGGAATGGAATGTACTACAAACGGTACTTTCTAGTGATCATCACCCCATTCTCACCACTCTCATCACGAGGAACGCAGGACAACCAACTGCACAAACTAGATACAATATAAAGAAAGCTAAATGGTTCGAATACTCAATTGATGCAGCTTGGAGTGAAGAAATACCTGATGTCGAGGAAAACAGTTGTACCTTCTTAATTAACGATCTCTATAGCAGAATATATTCTGCGTCAGACAGAAACATCCCTAAAATACAAACTAAAAGATTTTTTCCAGTCCCCTACTGGTCTGATGAATGTAAGAGACTTTGGGAAGAGAGGGAACGCCTGTACAGAAGATATAGGAGCTCTGGATTACTGGCTGATAAGATATCATGGAAAAGACAGAGAGCCATCACCAAAAAGTTTATTATTGAATCAAAAAAATTAGAATTTAGGAAATATCTTAGTGATATGAAAAATGATACACCCATGTCTCAAATATATGACAAACTACGTAAAATTAGAGGTTACCCTCCCCGCAAAATATCTTTCCTTAAAGTAGGAAACAATAGTGTCACAAAGCCTAAAGATATTGCTAACGTCCTTGCCAACACCCTAGCCGAAACATCCAGCTACAAAAATAGTTCAGCAACATTTCAACAAATAAGAAGAAAACAAGAAACAGATATAACTTTTCCAGAAGACAACGAACCGTACAACCTCCCATTTACAGAACTTGAGCTGAATGCTGCATTATCCTCCGCAAAAAACACTGCTCCAGGTCCAGACCAAATTCATTATGCAATGCTTAGTAATATGCCTGAACATATACAGAAACACCTGCTCAATCTATATAATAAACTGTGGCTCAATCATTTTTACCCACCACAATGGAGTGAATCCATAGTTATACCAATCCCCAAGCCTGGGAAAGATCTCAGCAATCCATCCAATTATAGACCAATAGCACTAACGAGTTGTTTGGGCAAGATGTTCGAAAAGCTAATCAACAGGCGCCTTGTGGAACATCTAGAAAACAACAAACTACTCTCCCATATCCAGTGTGGATTTAGAAAAAATAGGTCTACAGTGGATCACTTAGTAAGACTAGATACTTACTTGAGAAGAGCATTCGCAAACGAAAAGGTAACCGTTAGTGTCTTCTTTGACCTAGCCAAAGCATATGATACCACGTGGAGGTTTGGTATATTGAGAGACATGAAGAGCTTGGGAATTGGTGGAAACATGGCATCATATATCAAGGAATTTTTAAGATTAAGAAAGTTCAAAGTTCTAGTTGGTTCAGAACTATCCGATGAGAAGATTCAAGCTGCCGGTGTTCCCCAGGGGAGCATTCTATCCGTCACACTGTTTGCTATAAAGATAAATGCCTTACCACAAGTTATCCCTCCAAATGTACACTCTTCTCTGTTTGTCGATGACATCCAGATTGCCTACTCAGATTATTCCATGCAAAGAGTACAAAATGTTCTACAACCAGCCATCAACAACATCTACAAATGGGCCAACAACAACGGTTTCACCTTTTCTATTAGTAAAACCCACTGTATGACGTTTCATCGTAACCCTGATTTCCCTTTAAAACCAACCCTGAAAATAAACAACACTCCCCTGAATGTTGAAAAAACGGCTAGATTCCTGGGTATGACCTGGGATTCTCAACTGAACTGGAACACCCATATTAGAAACCTAACCACTTCTTGCAACAAGGCACTTGGTCTCCTTCGATCTTTAACTTCCCTGAAGTGGGGAGCGGACCAACACGTTATGCTCCATGTGTACAGACTTGTGTTGCGTCCCAAAATAGACTATGGTTGTATAATCTATGGCAGTGCATCAAATTCCCTTCTAAATAAAGTGGAAAGTCTACAGAGTGAAGCCTTGCGAATAACATCTGGAGCATTTAAGTCTTCACCAGTAAGGAGCCTGCAAGTTCTCATGAATGAACCATCACTAGAAGATCGCAGAGACGATCTAATATGCAGATATTTCTTCAGAAACAAATGTTTTATTACAAACCCTGCATATAATTCTACTCTGAACCCTGACCTCATAACCTTTTTCTCAACAAAGCCTGATCCAAATAAGCCGTTGCTGATGAGGATAAACAACGCTTTAGCAGAATTAACTATACCAACGCAGCCTGTACTTCCTTTCAAAACACCCGATATCTACTCCGTTTGCATAGAGAGACCAGACATTGACAGGGAATTTGTTACTCCCGACACTAAAAGAATTCCTAACTTCAATCCTACCTTTTTAAGCTATATTAGAAACTCCTACTCGGATCATCAATTGATTTATACTGATGGCTCAAAGGACTCTGATGGAGTTGGCTGTGCAGCAGTTTTGGGCCAATCTAAACTTCTATCAACGCTGCCCTCGGTAGCATCAATCTACACCGCTGAGCTGCAAGCCCTTAAACTGGCCTGCACTTTAATTTGTAACCAACTCAGTAGAAACCCCACTGGGAAAAAGTTCCTCATATGCACCGACTCCTTGAGTGCAGTCCAAGCATTAAATTCAATAGAACCTAAAAATCATTTTTTGTACAGACTTCAAATTTCACTTCATAACATTATCACTAACAATATAAATATAACAGTTATGTGGATACCTTCACACAGTGGCATTAAGGGTAATGAGACTGCAGACAAGTTAGCCAAGGAAGCATCCAGAAAACTGCCAGAATTTATAACATGCCCTTACACTGACTGGTTTAATACCATAAAGGAGAAAATACAGCAGCGATGGGCTCAGAGATGGAGAACAGAGAACACTCAGCTGACTAAAATACTCACTGAACCTGCAAAGAGGAAGAAAACTAAGATGAACAGAAGTGAGCAAGTTGTGATAAATAGGTTGAGGATTGGTCATACCAACCTGACACATGGCTATAAGATGAGTAGCACCGTACAAGAGCCTAGACCAACATGCCGATGGTGCAATTTGGAGCCAATGTCTGTAGAGCATATATTTGTAACCTGCCCACAGCTTGAGGATATAAGACTGGAATTTTTCGAAGACCCTCATCCTGAGATTGGAACTGTGCTCGGTGAAAATTTGGATATTCTGAATTTGATTGAGTTTTTGAGTAGGCTTGATATTTTGCAGGAGATATGAGACTTTATTGATATTGTGTTGAGACCCTTTTCTTGTCACTGACCACAAAATGGAAATTTCTGACGTGGTCTTTTCTCTATCTTAGAAATTATTATTATTACACCAGCAGTATATAGTATTGGATACCATTTCAATTCGTCTATACTTTTCTTCAGATCTATGATTTTAAAAGCATATTGTCACAACCCTATTTATTACATATCATAGTAGCTAATATATTTCACATTCTATTTACTGATGATGAACACCGATTTCACACGGGGCGGTTTTTTTCATGTCATAGCAACAAAATGCATCATGAAAAATGCCCAATCTAATCGTACATACAAAAAACATCCGTTTATTTAGTCTGTTGTCTTTAGATGCACTATTTTTTTTGATGCGGCATTCCATTTAATTTTAGCTGTTTATTTACCGTACAATTAGTAACGCGGTAATTCAATGTAAGTCCTCAACTTCATTTTTCAGTGGGTAACTCAGTGGTACATTAACACTCAGTACTCGGAAAAACGGGTGTTAATACATGCAGCAACCATTTTCCGAGTACTGTTCCTAAAGGAAACTATAAAATTTTACCATTTTCTATTCATTTCAGACGATGCGAACTACAGGGAACTGAAAGTTACTGTCCCACTTCCCGAACACGTCAGATGGACTATAGAAAAACTACAAATAAAGGATATTAATACATAGACTTTTTAAATGATTATATTCTCGTTAATAATAAATTTGTTATATATAATTAGTTTATTTCTCTCCCATTATACCTATTTCATCTCCACAATCGTAGACTCAATGACGCAGCGGCATTATTAACCGCATGCGTCACTGCCGCAAGGTGTTCTTCAAATATCCGCCACAGCGCTTCATTTTCCTCTCCGTTTCCTATCGCATCCAGAGTATTTTGTTCCCCTTCGATTATCGCCTCCAGCGTGTCTACCAGCCCCGCAAACGCTGTACCATCGTAGCTGTTGGTGGCGCTTGGGGCGAACACCACGTGACTGCAAGAGGAAGAGGAAGTGGTTTATTTATACGAACATTACGGCAAATGAATGTAAAGGGTCTATCGTCCAATAAATATAATAACGCCCACTTCACCCTTGCGTTTTTCAAGTCGCTGAAGGAAATGTCACGTTAAAAAATTTCCTTCAGCATTAAAAAAAACTCACCGTGTGAAGCGGGCGTTAATACAATAACCGTTAAATTGGTTGTTTCCTGTTACATATCTACAATAAGTATTCGAATTAAAATAAATTCTCTAATTTGACGTCAATAGTTGATTTCTTGAAAACAATTGCCATGTAGTGTTGTCACTGAGACTGTATTACGTACTTGAAATTCTCTCTGCCAGGCAGACCTCTTTGGTCAATGAATGACCTCTCCACCAGCAGTAACTGGTCATTGATTCTTCTAACGGTCAGGGCACTGAAAGATAAAACAAATTAGCTTTAAGAGACTTTCAAAGTATAGGTACTATCAGTTTCTAAATAATTATGCAAGTCAAAATATTAACACTGACTCTAAAATGTTATCCATTAGGTTATAAAAGTAGACATAAGAATCTATGGAACATATCTTTAGTGTATGGAACACACTACCAAGGCATAATATTCATGTGGCCTTGACCTTTAAAGTCCCACGCACACTACTAAGGTTTCATATTCATGTAGACTTGACCTTTAAAGTCCCACGCACACTACCAAGGCTTCATATTCATGTGGACTTGACCTCTAAAGTCCCAAAACAAACTAAGGCTTCACTCACTCTGTCAAATCTTCCGAAGTCAAAGAGTCCTGAAAATTATCCACAGCGACTGAAAATTTTCGTCCTGCTGCCTTGAAATAATCTGTAAAGGAAAAATTCAGAGAACGAATAAATGACAGTTTCGTACTCTCAATTATATAACAAAATGTAAATAATATTTTTTTGCAATCTTTATTTTAGTTTGTATCCCATAATACATGTAGCCGCAGGTAACATGGACACGAATATGATAGTTTCCAATCAACGTACATTTTCTATAAATGATAATTCATAGAACCTTTTGATGGGTAACTAAAAGAACTTTATTTCTGATTACGTCACCTATTCGCAAAGTTTAAATTCTATACAAGATCTTTAATCTAGTAAGAATTATTATTTACTTGTTTGTTTGTTTATTTATAATCTCATTTTTATGATTACTTTATCTAATTGACTCAGGTGATACATAACTGTTATTCTTTAATTAGGCATTAAAATGTTTTCTGTGAATCATTTCATAGAAAATTACAGTTTACATTGATGGGTAAGGTAACTATCATCTATTTATTAAAAATACAATTTGTTGTAAATTTCATTCAGATTGTTTTTTCAATAGCTTCAAGCATACGCTAACTAAAAACGAATGTGAATTACAGGGTGCGTAGAAAGTCCGGCCCCGATCATATAGAAATGTTAATTTAATGAGTTGTGATGGATGAAATAAAACAAAACTTATCACACAATATCTCAAACCCATTTAACAGTTCTACCAATTACTTTTCAATATAACCACCATTGGCGGCGATTCTGAATCTCTTTACTGCGGCACGGAACGTTTCTTGGGTAATTTTGGCCCATTGTCGCTCGAGGGACTTCTTCAGAGTTTCCGTACTATCATGAGCTGTGGTGCTCGCAAAAAGGTAAAAGGCCTGTCCTTGAAGTGCTTCTTCATCTCAACTTGTCCTGGAGTCAAAATATCCTCGATATACGATTTTGCGTTAACTTTAGCGCCTTCTTTGACGAAAATGAGAGGATATCTCCAACTCTCAGATATGGCAGCTCAAACCATCACAGAGGCAGGCTTTTGGCGACGGAAAACAATCTTTATGGATAGAGGGATACTGTCAGCACTTTTTGCTAAATTTCTGCCGTTCTGGGAGTTGAATTTGGCCTCCACCGTGAACATTTTCTCCTCCGAAAAGACGATCTCACCAGCTTGCGTGCCATCTTTCATTGCATTCAAAAGAATCTTTGATCTGTCAAGCCTCTTCTGTTTCTGCAAGTCCGTGAGCTGTTGCATGTTGGTCATTTTGAAGAGGTCTTCTTTGACGATGGTTCTCACAATTTTTTCGTCGATTTCCATATTCTTAGCCATCTTTCTCATGCTTCGGTTGGGGTTCCTCCTTATCCGCTCCCTAATGGCTTTGATTTTGGTTGAGGTGCGTGCAGTGCGAGGTCGTCCACAGCTGGGTGGATCACCTGTTGACTCTAGTTCTTGGTAGCGTTTAACAGCATCCTTACATTCGATTTCGGTGCTTTTAACATCTTAACAAGCTCTGGTTGTCTTCCCCGCACAGTGAAGCTGAATAATAGCCTCACGTTGACTCATTTTTAGAAAAAAAATTTAAATTTATCAAAATTTAGACCTGGAACATTAAAGTATAAGATTATAGGAAGAGAATGAAATATAAATGGATAAATTCAGTAAATAAATAACATCTTTAACTTAAAAAATAAAATTTGATCAGGTACTTTCTCCGCACCCTGTAAGTCAATAATTTAGTCCCAAAGCACCCACCCAATGTTATGTTCCTGGAAGTTACCAAGTTTCCATACTTTGTGTCTATTGTTTCTTGAGCTCTAAGGATGAAATCAGCGTATGGACGTACGGAGAAGGGAATTATCTGAAAAAAATACCATACAATTACGGATAAGAACACTACTAGGTTTAAAATATTAAAGAATCGAAATTTAGATTCATATGGTTAGTCTCGAGCTATCGGACGATTCCACCTTTTAGATAACAAGTTTCATAATACTTAGCTACTATATCCTTTTTTTTAGCATGCGGTACCATCCGATACCTCCAAAGATTCCATATTCACACACCTCTTCATCAGCCAGTCTGTGCGTTACTTCCCCCCACAGTTCCGTAATAGACTTGTGAATGAGGAAGCCCCTGTCGTAGAACTCGTCTACGAGTGCAAAAGTCTCGTAGAGGGTGTGGTACAGCGGCTCTCCCTTCAACTCCTGTGCGGTACAGCAACTATTAACTTAAATAGTTGAACACAACTATAACAATACAGTGAAACTCTTGAGTTATGAAGCATTGGTTCCTTCATAAAAGCCACTTCATATCTAAGAGGCACTAGAAAGATTTCTATGATTAAAATCATAGAAAACTATGATTATTGAGGGATAAACATGACACAATTCTTGACTTATACATCATTTTCTATGATTTTAACATAAAGAGTTAGGTTAAGAGTGAGAAGTTGAGCAATGGTTGAATTTTTTAACTTTTGATTTTTTCACTACTTTGAACTTTCATCACAGAGCATCAACTAATTCTGGCAACAAACACTGCAACACTGTATACGCTAAGTCGAACCCTTGAAACCATTTTCTTTTATTCTAACTCATAGAAAATGAAATGTTTAAGGAGATACAATTATAAAATAACTTTATTCATACCTTGATCTAATCAACTTTTTGTAATAACTCTGAGTCATTATTTTAGTAATAAAAGCGGAGCTTGCCTACGTAATATATACATGAATTAGATATTGTAAAAGAGAATATAGAATATTATATGTACTGGCAAGTAATGACTTGTTTTTATGTACTAAAAATGAACTGAATACCAATTGATAAATCATCTTTCGGCTGATTTAAGACTAAATTTTAAAATGTCTTTCAAAGATTGGTGTGTCTATTCTCAATACAATCGAAAAAGTTGTTATTTTGTATTATTTATTTACCTCTCCATGCGTGTACCGAAAGTCCAAACAAGGAATCCCGAGGTTGTGCTGGAATCCTTTATAGTCACTACCAGAACCAACAAACAGCATTCTGGAACAGAGGGGTGATGGGTAAGGGAGAGTGATGGGTAATGGAGAGTGATGGGTAATGGAGAGTGATGGGTAATGGAGAGTGATGGGTAATGGAGAGTGATGGGTAATGGAGAGTGATGGGTAATGGAGAGTGATGGGTAATGGAGAGTGATGGGTAATGGAGAGTGATGGGTAATGGAGAGTGATGGGTAATGGAGAGTGATGGATAATGGAGAGTGATGGGTAATGGAGAGTGATGGGTAATGGAGAGTGATGGGTAATGGAGAGTGATGGGTAATGGAGAGTGATGGGTAATGGAGAGTGATGGATAATGGAGAGTGATGGGTAATGGAGAGTGATGGGTAATGGAGAGTGATGGGTAATGGAGAGTGATGGGTATTGGACAGTGATGGGTATTGGACAGTGATGGGTATTGGACAGTGATGGGTATTGGACAGTGATGGGTATTGGACAGTGATGGGTATTGGACAGTGATGGGTATTGGACAGTGATGGGTAATGGACAGTGATGGGTAATGGACAGTGATGGGTAATGGACAGTGATGGGTAATGGACAGTGATGGGTATTGGACAGTGATGGGTATTGGACAGTGATGGGTATTGGACAGTGATGGGTATTGGACAGTGATGGGTATTGGACAGTGATGGGTATTGGACAGTGATGGGTATTGGACAGTGATGGGTATTGGACAGTGATGGGTAATGGACAGTGATGGGTAATGGACAGTGATGGGTAATGGACAGTGATGGGTAATGGAGAGTGATGGGTAATGGAGAGTGATGGATAATGGAGAGTGATGGGTAAGGGAGAGTGATGGGTAAGGGAGAGTGATGGGTAATGGAGAGTGATGGGTAATGGAGAGTGATGGGTAAGGGAGAGTGATGGGTAAGGGAGAGTGATGGGTAAGGGAGAGTGATGGGTAAGGGAGAGTGATGGGTAAGGGAGAGTGATGGGTAAGGGAGAGTGATGTGTAAGGGAGAGTGATGGGTAAGGGAGAGTGATGGGTAAGGGAGAGTGATGGGTAAGGGAGAGTGATGGGTAAGGGAGAGTGATGGGTAAGGGAGAGTGATGGGTAAGGGAGAGTGATGGGTAAGGGAGAGTGATGGGTAAGGGAGAGTGATGGGTAAGGGAGAGTGATGGGTAAGGGAGAGTGATGGGTAAGGGAGAGTGATGGGTAAGGGAGAGTGATGGGTAAGGGAGAGTGATGGGTAAGGGAGAGTGATGGGTAAGGGAGAGTGATGGGTAATGGAGAGTGATGGGTAATGGAGAGTGATGGGTAATGGAGAGTGATGGGTAAAGGAGAGTGATGGGTAAGGGAGAGTGATGGGTATTGGACAGTGATGGGTATTGGACAGTGATGGGTAATGGACAGTGATGGGTAATGGACAGTGATGGGTAAAGGAGAGTGATGGGTAAAGGAGAGTGATGGGTAATGGAGAGTGATGGGTAATGGAGAGTGATGGGTAATGGAGAGTGATGGGTAATGGAGAGTGATGGGTAATGGAGAGTGATGGGTAATGGAGAGTGATGGGTAATGGAGAGTGATGGGTAATGGAGAGTGATGGGTAAGGGAGAGTGATGGATAATGGAGAGTGATGGGTAATGGAGAGTGATGGGTAATGGAGAGTGATGGGTAATGGAGAGTGATGGGTAATGGAGAGTGATGGGTATTGGACAGTGATGGGTATTGGACAGTGATGGGTATTGGACAGTGATGGGTATTGGACAGTGATGGGTATTGGACAGTGATGGGTATTGGACAGTGATGGGTAATGGACAGTGATGGGTAATGGACAGTGATGGGTAATGGACAGTGATGGGTAATGGACAGTGATGGGTATTGGACAGTGATGGGTATTGGACAGTGATGGGTATTGGACAGTGATGGGTATTGGACAGTGATGGGTAATGGACAGTGATGGGTAATGGACAGTGATGGGTAATGGACAGTGATGGGTAATGGAGAGTGATGGGTAATGGAGAGTGATGGGTAATGGAGAGTGATGGGTAATGGAGAGTGATGGATAATGGAGAGTGATGGGTAAGGGAGAGTGATGGGTAAGGGAGAGTGATGGGTAAGGGAGAGTGATGGGTAAGGGAGAGTGATGGGTAAGGGAGAGTGATGGGTAAGGGAGAGTGATTGGTAAGGGAGAGTGATTGGTAAGGGAGAGTGATGTGTAAGGGAGAGTGATGGGTAAGGGAGAGTGATGGGTAAGGGAGAGTGATGGGTAAGGGAGAGTGATGGGTAAGGGAGAGTGATGGGTAAGGGAGAGTGATGGGTAAGGGAGAGTGATGGGTAAGGGAGAGTGATGGGTAAGGGAGAGTGATGGGTAAGGGAGAGTGATGGGTAATGGAGAGTGATGGGTAATGGAGAGTGATGGGTAATGGACAGTGATGGGTAATGGACAGTGATGGGTAAGGGAGAGTGATGGGTAAGGGAGAGTGATGGGTAAGGGAGAGTGATGGGTAAGGGAGAGTGATGGGTAAGGGAGAGTGATGGGTAAGGGAGAGTGATGGGTAATGGACAGTGATGGGTAATGGACAGTGATGGGTAATGGACAGTGATGGGTAATGGACAGTGATGGGTAAAGGAGAGTGATGGGTAAAGGAGAGTGATGGGTAATAGAGTGTGATGGGTAATAGAGTGTGATGTGTAAGGGAGAGTGATGGGTAAGGGAGAGTGATGGGTAATGGACAGTGATGGGTAATGGACAGTGATGGGTAATGGACAGTGATGGGTAAAGGAGAGTGATGGGTAAAGGAGAGTGATGGGTAATGGAGAGTGATGGGTAATGGAGAGTGATGGGTAATGGAGAGTGATGGGTAATGGAGAGTGATGGGTAATGGAGAGTGATGGGTAATGGAGAGTGATGGGTATTAAAGTGAACTTCAAAAGTTACTTTTCTTAGAATTTACAACTTTAATAATCTGTGCCATTTCAAGTTAAGACATAGTAAATTACTGATGTTGTACACTGATGAAGAAAAGGAAATTAAATACAAAGGACTTCTAAGAAATAGTAAAAAAGGAAAGTGGCTCCATGAACAAAGTCACCTACCACCAGTCCGTGACTAGTTCATGGATGCAGAAAAGCTACTCAGTGATACTTCTCTTTAAATATCACGTCTGCAATATAGTTTTTATAATCCAAGAACCAAATGAATATATTTAACTACCTAATTAAATAACAATTAATCGGTTCTTCATTCGCTTTCTTCCCCTGTGTAATTGACTAAAAATATTCAGGAGCAAGTAAAGATAACAGACCAGAAAATAACCTAGTAAAGATAACAGACCAGAAATTAACCTAGTAAAGATAACAGACCAGAAATTAACCTAGTAAAGATAACAGACCAGAAATTAACCTAGTAAAGATAACAGACCAGAAATTAACCTAGTAAAGATAACAGACCAAAAATTAACCTAGTAAAGATAACAGACCAGAAATTAACCTAGTAAAGATAACAGACCAGAAAATAACCTAGTAAAGAGTAAAGATAACAGACCAGAAAATAACCTAGTAAAGATAACAGACCAGAAAATAACCTAGTAAAGAGTAAAGATAACAGACCCTGGTCTGCCATCTTTACTTACTCCAATATTCAATCAATTACCATATTATTGAAATAAAGAAATATATGAAACAAAAAACTAAACTTTAAGTTCTGAAAGGATAAAGTTGACAATTTTGATCAAAGAAAATGGTACATATTTAACGTCACATTCCCATTCCCACTGCCTCGTCACATTCCAATTCCCATTACCTCGTCACATTCCCACTGCCTCGTCACATTACCAATCCCACTGCCTCGTCACATTCCCATTTCCACTGCCTCGTCACATTCCCATTCCCACTGTACTTCTCTAATGACCACAAAGATACTTTGCATCAAAGCAAAAAGGCACCGTACTGAAAACTGAACTCTATGTTGCTAGCTTTGTTGGTACACTGTCTTTTTTTCGGATCTCCTGTAGATAAGGCAGCCCAAAGCAGACAGGGAGGGGGGGGGCTTATCTACAGTTATGTTGGTCCCTTACCTGGGCAGTGACCCATTTAACGGGTCAGGTTTATAGTGTAGCCAAGTGTCGTAAACTGTGGATCTGTTCAAGGAAACTTCGGATGGATTCGGATTTGGAATCTAAAAAAATAAGAAAAGAAGTCATTAAATTTATAGATTCTGAATTGTTTTCATATTATTTTCACTACTTTACGATCATTTATTATGTTCATTTATTCAAGTTTATTTTTGGTTAATTCGTATTTAGTGAACAGAAATAAATTTAAGAATAGTTTCATTGGTTGTCATAAGTAATTAATTATTATACAAACGAAAAACATAAAATTTCGTCGAATCCTATTTCCTAAACATCATATTGTGGCTTCAAAAGATTTTAATCATTATTATTCTTATATTCAGAAACTTAATGTATGGGTTAAATAACTAAAAGAAATATTTTTAAGCTTTCATAAATTTTCGGTGTAGCTAAAAAATAAAAACAGCGATATTTATTCTACCACAAAGGCTTAATAAATTAAATTCCAACTTGACAATATGAGAATATAGTTAAGTTCTTCCATTTAAAACTAAACTAAAGTAAATAAAGTACTGATGAAGGTACATGTGAAATGATCAACAACAATCATACCCTGGTAAATCCTTCATTGTATTTTTGTAGTTGAGGCCCCCTTCACACATGCGTTTCTCAACGCCGCCTTTAAAAAAATGCTCATGGCAAAAAGTTTAACTACAATTGATTTTAACGGAGCCCTTCACACTTGCGTTAAAAAAAATGCTGGTGAAAAAAAAACGCAAGTATTGAGACCTACCCTAGTCCAGCTCTATACAGCTGGACTAGGTCTCAACTAAAAAAATACCACGAAGGATTTCAAAGAGCTTGGGGATAGCTTAAAAGGAGGCCGGTCAATTGATCCCATGTCAATTGATTCCCTGTCATATTTTATGTGTATACATAGTACACATATTATATTGGTGCATCTGTATTGCGCAATTTACCAAATTGCGCTTTCTTAACCTAGACCCATATCAAAGTATTTCTTGTCTAGTTATATAACAATAAAATAATTAGTATATAAACCAAGTGCTCCTGTTTTTTCTCACCCGTTTAGCGGCATCGTACATGACGTCATAGAGCAATGGCGCTGACTTCGTCCTCAGCGTAAGATTACCTGTACAAAGAAATTGAAACTTTGACCATATATTTCATAAAATGAAATCTGTATAGTATTTTAGTCTCCAGTATTCCAATGAACAATGAATAAATTATTATTTTAGCAGTAAACATTAAAAACTAAGACCATTAACCAAAAAAATTGAAGGGTAAAATTTTCCACCATTTTTTTTCCAAACATGAGTTTTGCTTTTTTTTTAATAATTTCTCCCCTATTTCACACCTGTGTGCCGTACTTACCTTCAAGCGTCATATCGATGTTAATGTACGCCACAGCCCTCTGTTTCAGCTGGTTTGCGAACTCTTCCGTCCATTCGACCGAGCCCACAAAGCCGTACTCTTCCGCACCCCACGAGGTGAACACCACGGACCTTCTGGGACGCCAACCTACAACAACAATCTCATAAAACTATTGGAAATTAAAAAAATAATAAATAAAAATCATTTAAATGAATCTACATTTCGAAAATGTTAAATATTTTACAATTGAGAGTATTAAGGTAATATTATTAAATTGCACTTGGAAAATTATTATAAAATGAAGGCTCATTTTATCGTTCATCAAACAGATTTTAATACCCTGAAGTCCAAAGCGACTAAATATGATCATCACAACAATAAGAGATAAAGAAAAGGAATATGGATTTTGGACAAATACAGGAGTATTATATTATAATAGGACTGATAATTAATTTTCTTGGAACGACAGCTGGGCCCAAAATAATTGAGCCACATGACAATTGGGCCCAGAACAATGAACCCATAAACAAATTTTGACAGCAGACACAATAAAAAAAAGTGTTTAAATGTATTTTTAACGTGATCTTTCTCTAATTTTATTATATGAGTAAATTTAAAAATAGTACGTATATAGGGAGAGAATTTTAAGTCAAGCTGTGCCACCCTTCTATTGCATTAGTGGGCATATCTTCCACACGGTTGTAGACACTCAAGAAACCTGGTTTGAAAAAAGGATTTCGTCTATTTCTTCTTAATGACTTTATTATACACGAACTAAACATTAATAAAGTAGTAAAGAAAAGTTAAATATAATGTCTGTACTGTTTTTCATATAAAAGCAAAATCTTAATCCTCCGGTTGGTAGCTAAGTCCTTTATTATCAAGAGTCTACTGTATTAACTTAATTGAAGACCATTGCTACTGTTATAACAAAGTAGCCTAACATTTCTTTATTGTATCTACTATCTCAATTATTTTTATGGGCATAATTGTTTTTGGGCCCAATTGTCGGTGTTCCATTAATTTTCTAACTGTACATCACCATATCTAACATACTCGTCTCATTCCTCATCTTCATGAAGACTCGACTCAGTTCCATCATAGCAGCACTTCCTGATGATGGGTCAACAGCCCCGAATATCCAAGCGTCTCTGTGATTACCCACAATGACGTACCTGTCTACAGAAAATAAATATTATTATTAGTATGGAGTTTTAGAGCTAAACTATACTAAATTTTACACAAAAATAGGCTATCTCATAAATTAATAATTAACAATTTATTTAATTTTATAAAAACAGTTTCTCAGTTTAACAACAGCTTCGATCGGATGTGTGCAGTTCAACAAACTAGCGGATGCAACATATGACATTACATGCATCTTCAACGTTGAGAGTTAGCTACAAAGTTCTCATTATTGTAAAAGTAATTTAATTCAACTCTTTACTATATGCAAGGAGGAGGAGCCAACAGAGAGATGAGCACTACCAATTTAGTGCTCCACCTCTTGTTGGCTCCTCCTCCTCCTCCTTCTTGCCGACCAATCAGAGAAGAGTTAACAGTAAGAACATTATTCTTGCAGCACTGTATCGATAGATACAGTATCTCAAAAACCTTATTCGCTGTTTACTATATTTAAAAAAAAATAACGGAAGAAACATAACTTTTTAGACACACCAAGATAATTTAATCCCAAACCCCTCACCTGGTTCCACCTCCCCCCGTATCACCCCTATGACGTCATGCACAGTTGCCCTAGTGTTGCTGGTGTGCACCGTCATGCCCACCAGCCTGTTGCTCCTCAGGGTGGAGAGTCTGTAGGTTATGTTCAGGCCCCCTTGCCATGCTTCGGGGGCGCTGTCCCCTGTCAGTGAACTAAAGGGGAAGTGGGGGCGGTCTTTAGTATTGGCCTTAATCGAGCCTATAATACTAAGTAATTTTCATCAATTGCATTCAATGATTTATACCTTGAAGATTATTAAACGAAGATAATATTTTGAAAACTGAAATTTATAATGTTCTTGTTCTTTATCCGTAATATTAATATAAAATATAATGCTACAAAATGAACTAACTTTAGCAGAGTCCATGCATCGCTGTAACTGATCGGTTGAACTGGAATATTGGGAATTGAAGCCTCAGTCTCGGGAATGCGATACGCACTGTCTGGAATGTCAATATCACAATCAGGAACATCGGAACATTAGGAACATCTTGTCATGGGGAAACAATCATTGGAATTACACGACAACGGACAAGGAGAAGATCTTAATTAATTTCCCGGTAGTCAGGTAAGATACAGTTATTGGGTGAATATTCAGTGGCAAATTGGTATCCATGATACATGTAGGTATCATGGATACCAATTAAAACAACAAGTTAAATTATAAGCTTTTTCTTATATTATCGAAAAACTAAAGTCAGAAATGAAAGCTACTTTCAAAATAATGTATTAATATCATTTAATTTAGTTTTGAATATTTTACTTACCAACAGCTGGATAGAAAGGGGTAAGGGGGTCCCCATCCCTAAGGTACACAGTCCCCAGGGGGGCCGCAGTGTCAGGCATCATTACTCCATTGGGGTAAATGCTAGATTTTTCCGGGGCATAGTCCTTTGGGTCGCTGAACAGAATCAAACCAGAGGCGTTGTGAAGCTCCGCCAAATGAGCCTTAGAAAAAAAGTTTGAAGTAGAGTTTGAGTTCTCAAACACTCAATTAGACTCACCGTACTCGTAAAGTGGGTACTCACTATGTTAGCCCTGAAGATGGCTCCGTACCTAGCAATTACAATCTTGTTTAGTATATCCACTCCCTGAGAAACTAGGTAGTTAAAATCTTCCTCTCTGCCATAGTTAACGTAAACCAAGTCACCCTGAGAGAAAAGACACTGTTAGCAACACAGAGATACTCTGTTAGCAATACAGAGACACACTGTTAGCAATACAGAGACACACTGTTAGCAACACAGAGACACACTGTTAGCAACACAGAGACACACTGTTAGCAACACAGAGACACACTGTTAGCAATACAGAGACACACTGTTAGCAATACAGAGACACACTGTTAGCAACACAGAGACACACTGTTAGCAACACAGAGACACACTGTTAGCAACACAGAGACACACTGTTAGCAACACAGAGACACACTGTTAGCAACACAGAGACACACTGTTAGCAACACAGAGACACACTGTTAGCAACACAGAGACACACTGTTAGCAATACAGAGACACACTGTTAGCAACACAGAGACACACTGTTAGCAACACAGAGACACACTGTTAGCAACACAGAGACACACTGTTAGCAACACAGAGACACACTGTTAGCAACACAGAGACACACTGTTAGCAATACAGAGACACACTGTTAGCAATACAGAGACACACTGTTAGCAACACAGAGACACACTGTTAGCAACACAGAGACACACTGTTAGCAACACAGAGACACACTGTTAGCAACACAGAGACACACTGTTAGCAACACAGAGACACACGGTTAGCAACACAGAGACACACGGTTAGCAACACAGAGACACACGGTTAGCAACACAGAGACACACGGTTAGCAACACAGAGACACACTGTTAGCAATACAGAGACACACTGTTAGCAATACAGAGACACACTGTTAGCAATACAGACACACACTGTTAGCAATACAGACACACACTGTTAGCAATACAGAGACACACTGTTAGCAATACAGAGACACACTGTTAGTAATACAGAGACACACTGTTAGCAACACAGAGACACACTGTTAGCAATACAGAGACACACTGTTAGCAATACAGAGACACACTGTTAGCAATACAGAGACACACTGTTAGCAATACAGAGACACACTGTTAGCAATACAGAGACACACTGTTAGCAATACAGAGACACACTGTTAGCAATACAGAGACACACTGTTAGCAACACAGAGACACACTGTTAGCAACACAGAGACACACTGTTAGCAACACAGAGACACACTGTTAGCAATACAGAGACACACTGTTAGCAATACAGAGACACTGTTAGCAATACAGACACACTGTTAGCAATACAGAGACACACTGTTAGCAATACAGAGACACACTGTTAGCAATACAGAGACACACTGTTAGCAACACAGAGACACTGTTAGCAATACAGAGACACACTGTTAGCAACACAGAGACACTGTTAGCAACACAGAGACACTGTTAGCAACACAGAGACACACTGTTAGCAATACAGAGACACTGTTAGCAATAAAGAGACACTGTTAGCAATACAGAGACACTGTTAGCAATACAGAGAGACACTGTTAGCAATACAGACACACTGTTAGCAATACAAAGACACTGTTAGCAATATAGAGATACAGTATATTGCTAACATTGCTTTTCTTTTCAAGTTGTTTTAGTAGGAAGGCAGAAGTGTTTCCTCTGACAATAACTTCTCTGTACCTTAAATCTCTCAGACTAACAACATAATTGTGTCAAAGAAGCTAATTGCTATTTTCTATACTTGAAACTGAAACCATTTAATGTCTGAATTGGAACCTTTCAACACTCTTAATAATATAGTTTATATTGAATGTTAATAAATATACTTTAAAAAGTAGTTAGAATTTGTTACTGTTAGTTAAGTTGAACTGATATTAGTTTATACAATTCAAACATGTGTTCCGCGCTATTTGCCGATTTGTACAATCTCGAGAATACACTGCGCATTTTCAGGATCTTTGAAAACTATTAATCAACATTAGTTAGCTATTAATAAACTTTTACTTTCAAAAGAAATGCGATTACAATTAATAGAGTCTCTAATTTTTTAATTATATATAACAACTATCCAATAGCCAGTGGCTATATTACTTTTCCGTACCGTGACGTTTCCAGAGCCCGAGTAACCGTTGAAGGTGAATGGTATCTCGTCCATGAACTCCTCTGGGGCGTACAGGGGTTTCTGTTTGGGTTGAGACAGCCAGCTGACTTCACCTGAGTCGTACAGCAAAACCTGTCAAGAATTGAACAGTTACCCAAGGCTTACCTGTAAGGTGAAGGGTGACTTCAATTACTTCGGAAGCCATTCTTGTTCATTTTTCTGGAGTGTTCCAGAGGTGCCAACTTATGAGATGTCCACCTGCATCGGCCGTTAACTTAAGCATTCAGTATTCAAAGATCGAATCTTTTGTTGTGTATTTCTGGAGTGTTCGGGCGGGAGCGCTCCGGGCGGGAAAGAACACTCCAGAAAAATGAACAAGAATGGCTTCCGAAGTAATTGAAGTCACCCTTCACCTTACAGGTAAGCCTTGGGTAACTGTTCAATTACTTATCGCCATTCTTGTTCATTCTGGAGTGTTCCAGAGGTGCCAACTTATGAGATTTTAAAGAACGCAGCAAAAGATGAGACCAACCAATTTTCAAGTATGAATTTAAGATAAGAGCATTAGAAAATTGTAACGTTGACCCACCCTGCGACCTTGATTATCGTCAATGGTAATATTATGGTTCAAGAAAGAACAGGCAGCTGCTGCACAAGTGCAGAGATTAAACTTAGCAATGTCGATTCCTGCCTCTTCCATAATTGCTTCAATCCGTCTACCTATTTTTGAAATAGATAGGTACTGTTTGTATAATTTTCGGAAACTTACAGAGTTGATTAGACTCTCCACGAAATCTAATCCATGTACTCTTTGAAGGTTAAATATAGACAGAATTTGAATTGGCATTAAAATACCTCATTTAATCAGGAATTCATTATTTCCCACACGTGGTGTATAAAGTAATTGAAATA
Organism: Caprella mutica; assembly: GCA_947561585.1. Taxonomy (NCBI): domain Eukaryota; kingdom Metazoa; phylum Arthropoda; class Malacostraca; order Amphipoda; family Caprellidae; genus Caprella; species Caprella mutica. Next base: position 51,879 of record CANNZV010000957.1, read on the forward strand.
GTCTCTTTCATGATACAAAATCTTTATACATCCATAACTTTGAAAGTTGGAACTTGATGTATAGATCATCGAGCTTGTACCGTATCTCATTAATTAATATGTTGAAATTCTAAAAATATACCTTCCAGAGGGAAATAATTTTTCAAAATTCAAAACAGAAGAAACTTCCAAGATCATTTGTACATGGGAGTGGTTAGTCTTATTTAATTTTTATTTTAATTGGTATCCAGGATACCTGCACTAATTCAATAACTAACACTCTTTACTGCAAGAGATTTCACTATAGATAATCCAGTATTATAAGAAAACTTTATATTAATAATTTACATCATTAAATTGCATGGGATCAATTTTCTGTCTACTCAAGAAATATACCACTTGTGATCTAGCTATGTTGTTTATAGAGGTTTGGCGGAAATTCTGCACTAAAAACACATGATACTGATTTTGTACCGCAAAAGGGGTAATGAACACTGTTGCACTTGGTCTTCCTAAATTTTATAAAGCCTCATGATACTTAAACGTTAGATATCAGCTACTATTCGGTAATCCCATCAAAATACCAACTTACTTTATCAGCATGAACGTTTTGATAAAAGTATATTTTTTCACAGAAAAATAAGTCTTCTAACAGACGTTGTCAAAATCTTTAATTAATACGAGAGCATGGCTGAATATTTGTAGTTTTGACAGTAAATATTTTGATGTGGACAAACTAAATGTCATTTGAAAAGGCCCTGCCAACCGGATTAAAATGGCCTTCAGTTCTAGAACATTAATGTGGGAGGTAGAGTCTTAGCATATATAATCCCATCCATTTTAAATAAAATTTAATATATTTATAAGAAATGTACATTCTTCAAGTTGATGCATCAGTGGTAGCTAATTACAATACTTTGAGAATCATGGTTTATGCTTACTAAACTGATTGAAAAGATTCATATTCAACTGGAAATCCATATTATTAGAGGTTATATAAACTCAGAGTTGAAGGCCACGTTTTCCACACTTCTCCTGATGATGAATAGAAATCTTTTTAATCGAAAGCTTGAAACCAAAAATACCTTCAACGCTTACGAAACTATAGTAATGAAAGGATGTCTAAATACTTTAAGCTGGATAATCATCATCAATTTCTATTCATTTGTAAGTTACCATTGACAATTTTGAGAGCATTAATTTTAAGACGTTCTAAAATTATAAAGAATAAAACTCACCATTAAACTGCTGGATGGCAGAGAGTCAACAGTTTGATAAAAAATAAAAACGTCACAATTAATAGAATTTTGCTCAAATTTGTTGCATCAATTAAAAATCATTTCTTTCTAATGATTAGGAATAAATAAAATAAAATTTCTTTCATTACTAATAACAACAGTGCTCTCTCTCTCTGCAACAGTCCATTCATATGCGAATTCATCTATCAATTAAGTAAATTAAATAGTACATAGATAAGTAACTTTCAGTTCTTAATTTTGCCAATATAGAATTCATGACTTATGTAAGTTGCATGATTCACAAGTAGAGCCTTTAGCTCTAAACTTAAGTTAGAAATGTTTTCCAATTTCTAATATCTACGGTATTATTCTCTATATGGACAGAAAAGTAATCATCTTCAAAATCAATAGAGGCCACGAGACAAATTTATTCCATTGAACCAACTACAGTTCTTCAATGTTCTAATAAATAACATTAATAATGGATATGCAGATTCGATGGCTTTAGATAAATTTATAAATAAATGAAGTCCTTCACGTCTTATATGAATGAGAAAACTGAACCGAAAATTATCATTATTCTCTATGACCAATCTTCATACCTATAGACATTAATTTTTGAATTTCCAAAATAAGAAATAATTTGGAAATACAGGTTTTATGTAACTATGTGTACCAAATTTCTGGTTGAACTAGTTGTTGCCCTAGTGCAACAACGTATTCAACAGTCTTCAACTCTTCGTCAATTCCCGCGTCGCAGAAGAATTTATCGAGGAATATAGGTAATTAGGGTAAAGTAGGTATATTACGACACATAGTAAACTGGCCTACTAGAAAAACTATGAACAGTCTTGAATCCTAGCAGGAGGTTATCGAAATTCCCCTGTTAATTCTCTGAATCAGAGAAAAACTTAACATTGCAAATTCATTTGGGAAGAGACTGTAGGCATTAGCATATAACTAGTAAGGTAACTGGCTTCCAGCAAAATTTTTATTGAAGAACCAGACTTGGATATGCAATTGCAAAACATATCTGTAGTGGTATTAACAGTCTGTATTTGTTAAGAAATTAAATATTGGTACTTGAGACTAAAGTTCAAGTTACACGATATGTCTAGTGTTCCTTAGATGAAGCCAGTACAAGCTCGGGTCACAAATTCCCGGCTAAAATAGCTAACTAGTTGCCCTAGCTAAAAATTCATAGATTGTCTTCAATCATAGTAGTGAATATCGGAATCCCCTCTCAAATTATTCTGAAACAGAAAATTTTCATAATGCGAGTTTATATGGAAGGAGACTCAATAGGCATATAGCCTGTAGCTAGTTAGTAGTCACCATGAATTTGAGACGAAATTTTTATAAAGAGTTAAAAAATTATACGCAATATAGCGTAACGTATATTTGATATTTCCAGTGAAAGCACGGTCTCAAAATACCGGCTTCAAACTAACTAACTAGATTTACCTTAGTCACAAAATTTTTAGGGTTTCTCTTCAAAATTCCCCTGTCTATATTATATCTCTGAATCAGAGAAAATTTCACGATGTGAAATTATTGTTAAGAGACTATAGGCATATAACCTATAACTAGTTAGTAGTTACCTGGATTATTATTATTAATTGTATCCATAAATTCATGGTGCTTCTTGAATGGAATACATAGCACTAGTAGCAATATCAATCTTTAAGTAGCTACCAATTATAAGCTAGATAGGGTAAAGCAGGTAAATTGCGGTACACTAATTAACTGTGTCCTCTAACCACAGAAATATCATAGCTTCAAACAATAATAAAATATAGAATGCATTCCGCTACTTCAGATATCTGAACAAATTTCAATAAAAATTCGAATCAAAAAGTTTTAGAAAAGTTCTTGCAAAGACTGCAATTGAACCGCAATTTACCTGTGGGACCCTAGGCAATGATTACAAACAAGTATTATTTACAATTTACGCCACTTTGTACCCGTTAAAATTTTTTATTTTGAGTATTATTGCACATATGTAAAGTTACCATATAATATAATAAAGAAGTTCAAGAAATTTATAGTATTATGCGATATATAGTGTATATTTGTCCAATCCAGTAAAGCACGGTTACGAATTTCCGGCTTGAACTAGCTAACTAGTACCCTAGTCACGAATTCTTAGGGTTTTAGTCATCAAACCTAGCAGGGGGTTATCGAAATTCCCCTGTCTATAATTTTTCTCTTAGTAGAGAAGAATTTCACTGAGTGAAATTTGGAAAGAGACTCTATTGGCATAGCTAAGCCTATAGCTAGTTAGTAGTAAACTGGTAGTCACCAATTTGTGACGAAAATTTTAAAGAGAGTTAAATAGTTACTAGATATAGGGTCAAGCAGGTAAATTGCGGCACGCTAACTAACTGCGGCCTCTAACAAAAGAAACATCATGGTTTCAAAACACACGTTAAAAAATAATATTAATAAATTATATCATTCACCGCGCTTCTTTTGATATCAATGCAACATTTCAATGTAATTTGGGAGCCGCAATTTACCTATGTGACCCTATCATATTTTTGAGATATCCAGTTTAAGCACGGTCACGAATTTCCGGCTTTATCTATTCTAACTAGTAACTCTAGTCACGAATTCTTAGAGTTTTAGTCATCAATCCTAGCAGGGGGTTATCGAAATTCCCCTGTCTATAATTTTTCTCTTAGTAGAGAAGAATTTCAGAATGTGAAATTTGGAAAGAGACTCTATAGGCATAGCTAAGCCTATAGCTAGTTAGTAGTTAACTGGTTAGTAGTCACCGTAAATTTGGGACGAAAATATTAAGTGAGTTAGTTATACACGATATAGCGTATATTTGCAGTGTAAGCACGGTCTCGAAATACCGGCTTCGAACTAACTAACAAGATTTACCCTATTCACGAATTTCTAGGGTTTGTCTTCGGTCCAGCAGGGGGTTATCGAAATTCCCCTGTCTGTGAAATTATTGGAAAGAGACTATAGGCATACAACCTATAACTAGTTAGTAGTTAACTGGCTCACTTAAAAACTATCAGCAAGGCCTGTTTTCAAGTACCACGCAAGATAGGTAATTTTTTAAAAATCATAATAACGAGCAAAAGTGGCTAAAATTGTATATCCTATAGAACTAATAGTAAAGCTATAATAAAAACACTTATCTGTATACGAGAACATCTAGGCTTGAATGAAAATCGAATTCAATCGATCACAAACACTGTGCACGCACAACTAGACTTTTTAAGCCTAGGAGAGCAGGAAAAAACACACACATGTTAACGCGCCGAATGCAAATGGCGAACTGAATGCTTAAGTTAACGGCCGATGCAGGTGGACATCTCATAAGTTGGCACCTCTGGAACACTCCAGAATGAACAAGAATGGCGATAAGTAATTAACAGTTCATTAATAATAATAATAAAAATATATAATAATCTTCAACCCGCTACACCCGAATGTAGTTTTTAGTAAAGTTATTTTACAGACAGGAATAGATTCGTTTGTGTAAAAGTTACAGAACAACTTTAAAATTCTTATAAAAAGTAAAGAATAGAAAAGTAATTAAATAATAGTCCACTTATTATGAACTCTTCAGGTGAACCTATAATATCTATTTACAGTCAATACAAATAATATTCCACTAGGAATGAACTGTTACGGTGAAGAACATTCATACAATATCTATTTACAGTCAATACAAATAATATTCCACTAGGAATGAACTGTTACGGTGAAGAACATTCATACAACATCTATTTACAGTTAATACAGATTATCAAAATGAATGAATAATATATGAAACAATGCAACTAACTTGTTCACCTCTCTCTACTAATGTTTCTACCTATTCACTATTCCAATAATAAATAATGAAGTAATAACTAACGTAGTTTGGATTTTCTTTGTGTGGGTAAGATAGAAGTACATCATAAGGTACCATGTGTACGTCATCTAGCCCCTGCTGTCGCCACATCTCTGCCACCCACTCCGCATTCAGCAGCTCGGCCTGAGTGCCGCCCATGTGGGGTGTCCTGGTTAGGAACCTGTGGTATTCAAAAAAAACTTTCATCTTTGTTCATAAATTTAAAACTATTTATGAACACATTTACAGAGAAACAGTTTAATGGGCCATACACACGTAGGGTTTTTCAAGTCTTTCCACCAGACTTCTTGCTAAGCTCCTCCTACTTTTTCCACGAGAATATAAGAAAAATTTATATAATTATTATTTATTTAGTAGGGGCTTAACGTCTGTTTAAGAACCAAAGGCTATATCGCTGCCGTCAAAAGAAATTAAATACAATGGACTCCTAGAAGCAGTTAGAAAGGAAAGTAGCATCACAAACAAAGTCACCTACCACCAATCGATGACGATGCTCATGGATGCAGAAAAGCTACTCTAGTTCATAGCAACCCTTTACCTGAGGTTATCCCTAATTCTATTAGGATCCACATTTTCTATTAGGTAGTTAGTGACGTCATCATCGGTGAAGTGTTCTCTTGTGATTGGTGGACCAAATGCACTCACCAACACTAGAACAAAATGATAAACACCAATCAAAACATATTAGAAGTTCACACAATGTGGCAAAATTCTGAAAAGAATATATAATATAACATCATTTAGAAATTATCAGTAATCCAATGGATCAAAAATATAAATCTTACATAATTGTAATTGAAGTAATAAAACTAAAGACTGAATTAAGCAGCTAGGGGTAAGTTCCGATTTATCGGATGGTCGTACATTTTCGATCATACAAAAAGAAAAACACTAAATGTGTCTTGGTTTAATAATTATAAAATAATGATTTACTTACACTATCTAAATAAATAGTTACAAAATAATAATTTATCCTAATAATATCCGTCGTTTGTTCATTTTTTTTATTTTGTGTCCGCTTCTTAAGATTGATGGGAGGAATTTGGAAAAAATTGGAATTTTATTTATCATAGTCGAGTCACTTAGTGCGACCAAGCCACTTCTATGCGACCAAACCACTTTTAGTGCGACCAAACCACTTTTAGTGCGACCAAACCACTTTTAGTGCGACCAAACCACTTTTAGTGCGACCAAACCACTTCTAGTGCGACCAAACCACTTCTAGTGCGACCAAACCACTTCTAGTGCGACCAAACCACTTCTAGTGCGACCAAACCACTTCTAGTGCGACCAAACAACTTTTAGTGCGACCAAACAACTTTTAGTGCACCCAAGCCACTTCTAGTGCACCCAAGCCACTTCTAGTGCACCCAAGCCACTTCTAGTGCACCCAAGCCACTTCTAGTGCACCCAAGCCACTTCTAGTGCACCCAAGCCACTTCTAGTGCACCCAAGCCACTTCTAGTGCACCCAAGCCACTTCTAGTGCACCCAAGCCACTTCTAGTGCACCCAAGCCACTTCTAGTGCACCCAAGCCACTTGTAGTGCACCCAAGCCACTTGTAGTGCACCCAAGCCACTTGTAGTGCACCCAAGCCACTTCTTGACCAAGCCACTTCTAGTGCAACTAAGTCGCTTAACACACGGCGGGTATTATTAGGATAGATTATTAACATGAAGAATAATCGTAATACGCAGGGGAATATATTGATATGATATTTTATTTCTTTATATTTTTATTCAATTTATACAGTTATATAATAGTACATCAAAGCTGTGATGTAACTAAGCACTTTAATTATTGAAACCTTTATATAGTTTTTATTAATTAATTAATATCTATGACTTTGATTGGAAATGAACTGATAACTTTTTCCGTTATTTAGTTTTGAAATTGATCAGTTTATGTGAAATTAAACTAAAACATTAAGTATTTCACATTATGGGAGCATTGCAGTACTCGGGACACTCTCAGTACTCGCAAAGTGTTTTATTACAGGTCATGAACCAATCTGACCTTTAGAAATAACTGATGTACTTATATTAAAGACCACTTTCCGTGTACGGTGGTGCTGCTTTATGTTCAGTGAATTTCTCTATTCCATTGAAATGATTTAATCCTTTGTAAGTCGTAGGTAGATATTATATAATGAAGATATGCAAGATATCCCAGGCAGCAATGTAATATTTTTATAATGTTATTTTAAGGTTCGAATGTTATATTTATGTTAGATGTTATTCCTTCCACGTTAGTTTAAAATTATTTTAATATTAGCATGTAATGTTGTTTAATTAGAATATTATTTTAATATTAATGAAACATTAGGGTATAATGTTATGTAGGGTACGTTTAATCAATGTTACCAAATAATATTTTAAGTAGGTTAGTTGAGAACATTAAAAAAATTTTCGTACTTCAATATTATAAGAATATTATACAGTAATATTAGAAAAATATTTACATTATGATATTAGTACATAATATTATTATAATATTTTAATATTATTATGATAGTTCTCCTATCGTCCCGTTTCAATTTTTTATCGGGAATATTATTGATACGCGGAAAACTAATGCATAAATTCTTCTACTAAATGTTTTGTATTGATTAAGTGAAATTATCGACATTAATTATGTCGACTGTATGTTTAATTTGTACGTGTGCTTTATCTTTATTTGCGTTAATATTTCCGTATGGTATTCTGACATAAGCTAGCAGATGCGTTGTCAGGAGACAACAATCTAGTTTACTATTCAGTATGGTTGTTTCAATATTCCTAATAATATTTTGATTATAAAAATGAATGCTTGGAACTGGTAGCTGTACTTAATAGATGTAAAAATAGCTATATTTAATGGATGTGCGATAATGGAGAAAGCATATTTACTTAGGTTAGTTCGAACGGGCAAGCATTCAATTGACTTCGGTTACAGTTTTATAATGTGACACTGAATATTCATTCATTGAGACAATTATGAACATACATGAGGCCAGTAAAATGTAATTTATCAACTTAAATTATATGTATTCTTTTCATGAGGATTTACATTAATAAACATATATCTTATATCGAAACCGAAGTCAGTAGACAACTGGAGGATTCGAAAAAAGCTTAATCACTACTGTGCATCTTATATTATTGTGGCTGATAGTCCAGTGTTTGTTTATAAGGTTTAAATTTCACAGAGAAGAAAGTCCTTTTATTTTGTACATAGAATATATTTATTTCATCAAGTAAAATTGAATGTTAAAGCAGAAAAGAATACAAATTACAGATTTATAGTAATATATCAAAACGTTACATGTTCTAAGTAGAAGTGGACATGTTCTAGAACGTGTCTTAAGCTTTGTGCCAGACGTACGAGTATATATGTATCAATAACAAAGTATAATCTGTATATATATATATATATATAAATTTTTTTCATTATCTTTAATGAATTAATGAAATGTAATATAAAATAATGTCCATAATTACACTATCACTTTACATATCACCAAAGTTTCCACGTCGTACATCTGGCACCATAGAATGACGCGCACTTTTTGACAGTTAAAATCCAACCGTTGTGTCGAGTGCCTGTGCTCGACCGATTCCACCGATTCGAAAACAAAAATTATACCTTAAATTAGTTGAAGATACGTATGTGGATGATAATGAATCAGTTGAAAGTGCAGCAGTACCTGGAACTTCAAAAGAAAATGTGTCAGATTCAGTTGGTATAGAGAGTAGAGTGTACCTAGTGAATAGTGATGAAGAGCAAGAAACAAATACAGAAAACAATGAAAGTCAGGATGTTGAAACGCAGGAGAGGTCTAACATTGTTCATTGTTGATGTTAACTTTGATAGTGACAATAATTTTGATTGTGATAGTTATAGTGAAAGTGATGGATATACTAGTAGTGACAGTGACGACCACCAGTGTGTATCCAATGAAGAATAATCACAACTTTTAAACCTTCAATATAATATTTATAACTAATACGAACTAAGATATTATTTATGAATTATTCTTACTAATTTATAGTTTCATTTTGTATTGTGATCTAATCAAGAGGACGATATAACTGGGTTGTTTAAAACAGTATATACCTATCTGATCAGAAATATGATTTAAACTCATTCATGTTCAACATATACTCTAATTCAAATTTTGACTCTGATCCACCTCTTATATACTTATTTTAAATTTCCTGGTGAGCACCTCTATAAAAAAGCTAGTGATCTTCTAGTAGAAGACCACTTTGTTCATTGCAGGAATGTCAAATTTGCTTATTCTATATTCTATATTTTATATATATTGCACTGATAAATAAATTGAGCTTAATCAAAGATAAGGAAATAAAATCTCAAATAATTATTTGATCATTCTTGTAATGAACATTTGGTGAGATGGAATATTCTACATTGACTACTTTGGTACTTTCAACATGTATAATATGAATTATATACTCATAAGATAGTTATTAAAAAATATTTTGAATGTTGTTTGTAACTTTTACTTCTTATTTTTCAGATAACAACACTGCTATTCTGTCGAGTACTTCAATTATTAGATATTTTCTTTCGGGAATGAGTGAGATCAACAGAAACAGAATACAACATTTGGATCACATATTGCAGTACTGACAATATATAGTTGTCGGCAGGAGCCGCAGGACGCATCTTCAAGTGTGGCTAAATCGAGTGATTTAAAATTGGTCTCTCCTGAAGGGTTGGGAGATTTTTTATAGTACCTTCCAATCTGTCAGGAGGGATCTTTGATAAATTCACAATATCATCTTTTGACTGTACCAACAGCCGACTTGTTACTGGAACATTGAATTCTTTACAAAAATACAGGTTAGTGTACCAATTGTGCTGCAGAACTGAGTGACAACTTATCGTGTTAATGTATTAATAATATTGTTTCAACCTAACC